>JARYGA010009117.1:0-30256 GCA_030545235.1 Helianthus tuberosus | reverse complement strand
TCTCTGACTGGATTCTCTATTGATGCAATCAAAGGTATGTTATTTCATGTTTTCCATTATGTTTAAACAGAACTGATCAACATGTGGTATCAGAGCATATGTTGATAAATCAGTTCTGTTTTTCGTATCCATCATTCTCGGATCATAATCTGGAAAACGGAAGTTTTAAAGCCTTAAAAACCAAAACTGTATTCGGGTTACATTGAGGCTGAAATCACTGTTTTCGGAATAATATGCTTAATTTTTTGACTCGAAACCATAAAGGGGATAATGATATCCGAAATCTGTTAACAAAAGGTCTTAAAAATTAGATTTCGGATCCCAGATTATGTTTTATTTTTCTTAGGGTTCATCAACTGTTCTAAATAAAAACTCGAAAATTCCATTATTTTGGAATCTAATTTGGATTGATGGGTGTTTTTTTAATGTTTTGATCTTAATTTTATCTATTAGAAATTTCGAAAACTGTTAAAAATAATAATCAGTTATTATTTCGAAATCTTTTGATAAGTATAGATCAGAAATAAAATAGAAACACTATCCCACAATCCCTTAAAAATCGAGTTTCTGTTATTATCACAAAACAGCTGTTAACAGTGGGATCGAGACTGAGGTTGCGACTCGCAACCATAACCATCACAACTCGAGACTGAGGTTGCGACTCGCAACCATAACCATCACAACTCGAGACTGAGGTTGCGACTCGCAACCATAACCATCACAACTCGAGACTGAGGTTGCGACTCGCAACCATAACCATCACAACTCGAGACTGAGGTTGCGACTCGCAACCATAACCATCACAACTCGAGATTGAGGTTGCGACTCGCAACCATAACCATTGCAACTCGAGACTAAGATTGCGACTCGAGACCTCATTAATTTTACGCTGTTTAAATGTGACCTAAAAAATTTTTTCGGGGCTCCCGCCCCGAACCCCGGCCGAGGGCGCGCTGCCCCCCGCACCCCCCAGGTGGTTTGCTATTAAATACTTGGTTTTGTTTATACTTAATTAATTAATAATGATCAAATAATGTTTTTACAAAACCAAACTAGCTTAACTTGAATGAGCTTCTGATGTATTAATTCTGGCCAAAGCTGATTTAATATATCTCTTTATTGTTCAAGTATTATAAAAGCTATGTTAAGTATGCATTACAAACGTGAAATGTCTTAATTCTGGCCAAAGCTGATTTAATTCATTTATGTTTAGCATGCTTGACAAGTGCATAACTAAAGTGATTGTCTCATTTCTGGCCAAAGCTGATTTGTCACGATTACTTTGCACACATACTTAAATGATTACACTTCTGGCCAAAGCTGATTTGTTTTTGTTTAAGTAGAATTTTACTAAGTCTATTATTTTGATGTTAGTAATAGACATATCACAATTTCTTCACATAATGATCCTTATATTAATGATCCTTAATTAATTTTATGATCATTTCGTCTGTCTTATTTTTTTAGTACCCATAATTTTTACTCACTCTAATTTACTTCTACATATATCTCATCCACTTTAATTCCTAAACCTAAAATGTTTGCTTTATTTAAAGTTTCTATTAGAATTAGCTCTTAAATTAAATCCTTGATTATTTCTTAAGACACGATAATCCTATTGCTCTCTTCTGATAAAGATTATAAAGAAGAAAATTAGAGCATGATAATTAGGACAAATCGAACATGATGTCTCTTATGATAATCAAGAACTCTCTAACATAATGCTATCACTAATGTTATTTCAGATTAAGTCTTTCCTAAGGCTAATCTCTTATATATGGAATAATCACTAGAACTCCTAAGATGCATGCCTTCTTTTATAATTCTAAATTATAAAGTTAAGTGGTATATGTGAATACATTATAATGTACAAAACCATGACCCATAAAGTTAAGGGCTTATACATGGAAATAAGTACATTTTCCAGTACATTACATATTAAGATTTTCACTTGTACATTTTGATGCCTTATAAATCAACTATAACACTCAAAATACCAAAGTATAACGAGTGTGTTGATAAGCAACATATGTACAAAGAAATAAATGTTTGAAGCTGGAAAATAAGTTGTTACTCACCTTACAACCACTTAAACCTTAAAAGAGGATTGTTCTCAGGTCCATAGACAAATTACAACGGTTAATTCCACCTCTAAGGTTCTTCAAGGGAAAATCTCACTGCATCATTATGTCATTAGACTAGACATAAGCAACGAGACTATCCATTATTCTAAGGAACAGTTGGATGAATTAATTAGATAGTCACTTATTAAAGATATTTAAGTCTACTAATTATAATATTCCTATTCATACATGATTAGTTGACTCTAGTTTTAAATGTTTCCTTACCAGAAATCAACAAATAATTAACATAAGAGTTAGTGACAAAATTAAATGTTAAGGCTATAAAAACCATAATAAGCAGTCTTCTAACAACGTCTTTCGATACCTTATATACTCTGAAGATTAATCAGAATATAGTATCATAATTAAGCAATGTTATGAAGGTTGTGAGGTTTGCATAGTCAACATAAAGTCACACTTACCTTAAACTCTCATCTTATTTGTTCTAAATATCTGGATTGAAACATTATTAAGATAAAACTAGATGATACCTTACACTTTCACAACTTTTGTCATCATGCAAATGAAAAATTTGACAAAAGGAAAATGAGACTTACAAATTTCATCCATTATAACCAAAAATTCATGAGAAATCATGACATGGTTAATGAGGATGATTTCTTATCTAATCTCATTCTAAGTGATTTTAAGTTATGTTGTTAAAGCCCTAAATATGTTTTGGCTTAAGGCATAAGTATGGGTCCATCATAAGTCATTCATTGACATTCGTGGAACTTATTCCAAATGGAATATTCAGACATAATTCATTTATCATTTAAAGACTATCTACTTGTATCTAAATTTTGTCGTATATGGCCCACGGTCTTATAAGAAATCTATTCATATATGTGCTTAACATGATTTCTATTAAATATGTCCCTAAGTTTCTTATGACATCTGGACATTAAAGAAATCAAATAAAGTCTAACGTATATGTGATAGGTTCCCACATCACGTAGCTCATTGAAACTTATCTTGTAGCATGTATAGAGATATCATAGATCAGTGGGAGCATTAAGTGTTTTAGAACAACTTGCAATAGTTGCAAGAGGTGGGGGAGTGAAAATTTCACATTACCTCAATTTGCACCTCTTGAACAAGACACTGCTCCATCTTGACACTGTTCTATCATAACTTGTCTCCTTAAAATCTAAAGCTACTTTTACAAAAGTTTCATTGTTGCTTAATTGTGGGCACACTTAGTTTTCTTACCTACACTAACATAATCCTCAACAAGAGAAACTACAATGACTAATGTCACTAATATGTTTTCTCTATTATATGTTTCTCTATTACAATTTGTTTGGTCGTTAAATATTGACCCTAAGCATGCTGAGTTCCTAAAATTTTCTAAGGTCAGTGGGAGCAGTCAAAGTCCTTATCATGACTTGCAAGGAATACAAGAGGCGGGGGGAAGAGTGTCATTAAATTTCACTCAAAATTTAACTCCGATTACACCTCTTGTACACCATACTGCACCAACTCTTACAAACTTAGAATCCTGAAAATGATAGCAACTTAAACAAGAGCTAATCCATAAAACTGAAACTTCTAATAAACCCAATAATCAACTCAGGAGGTCATCTAGGTTTAAAAGCCTACTAACTTTGATGATTACACAACCTCCCTAACTGAAGTTGAAATGGATTTTGGAAAAGTTTACTGATCCTATCTCTTCTAATTAAGCCATTAGTGTCAATCAATCTTCTGAATGGAATAAAACAGTTTTCTAGTAAAACTGATTTTATGTGTTCGCATAACGTTTGGGATTTGATTGAATAACCTAAGAGTGTTCATAACTAAACCAAATCCTGATATAAACGTTAAGACACAAAGAAGCATGATTGATTGTCAAAGGTTGTACTCAGGAAGAGATAAATTATTAAAGAATCTTTATTACATATCTAACAAAAGATTTCTTTTAGGATCATCACTGTTCTAGTAGCTTATAATAGTTTTGAGCTACATTAGATGAACATTAAAACATTTTTCCCTAATAACTGGCTGATATATTTACATGTTCATAAAACAACCTGAAAGTTCCAAACTAAAGGTTAAAGAACACTTTATTTGTAAGCCAGTAATATCCATGTATGGGTTAATGCAAACATCATAATGTGATGAAAAGCTAATGTAATTATTTTCATCAAGAATCAAGTGGATTAATGTACCTACCTCAAAATGAGTGGGAGCAACTAAGATAAACTTGTCTATGTAGATGATATTCTTTTGACAAGTATATGTTACATAAGTCAAAGTATTGTTAACACAAACTTTGATATAATAGATCTCAGAGATATCTCTTACATAATAGATATCATAACATGTTGAGATAGACCAAGTGGGACATTATTTCCGTTCCATAAGTTTAACCTTAAATTGGTCCTTACATATGTAACAAACATTACTGCTCTCCTTTAGAGGATAATAGTATAAATGAGATTATTTACTTATGCTTCATTAATTAGAAGCCTTATGTAAGTTCAAGTCTATACTCGTTTAGATATTACTCACATTGCAACACACTAGATATGTCTAGATTAATGTGAAGCATCTAATAGAGTATTACAATATCTTTAAAAGAAACGAGAGGCTATGATTTGAAGAAGAAGTGAGAATTAAAACCGGTTTATTACTCTAACTTTGAGATATTCAAAGATGACAAAATGTAATTTCGGGTATATCTTTATGTCAACAGACAAAACTTATTTCATGGAGGAGTCATAATAAACTGATAACAACATAAGTTATAACGACATAATATATTGTTGATCACAAAGCAATAGTTACTAAATGTTGTTGGAAATTTATCAGTGGACTCATGAGTTTATTAACTCCATATAATTAATATTTTGAAGACTTATTGTGATAAAGCCAGCTACCATGTCTCCTTGAACAGTAACAGTTCGAGAGGTGCTGCATTAAATTTCGATACACAATTAATTATTCGTTTATGAACGAATTGAGGAAACTAAATCTTTGTATCGAATGCATTCATGATATGCTTAAGGATCCTATAACTAAAGGTCTATTACCCATAAGTCTTATTAAGAGTGCACATAAAAGAGAAGGGTTTTAATTGATGACCATGTACAACTGCATATCGTACTATGAATGACTAACTATTAATTAATTTTCCTCATCAGTTTGATTTTGTATGTCTCTTACATATGTTCTGCCGGTGTAATGACATATAGACAACTATAAATACAAATCAAACGTTAAAGGGCTTACATATTTTGATCATAACTGTTAGGTTTTAAATTAAGATAAAAACTGACAACTATGTCGAACTCCGTTGCTGCGTCTCTGACTGGATTCTCTATTGATGCAATCAAAGGTATGTTATTTCATGTTTTCCATTATGTTTAAACAGAACTGATCAACACAAATCTTAAGTTTTACATATAAAAAATCGAATAAATTCTTGTGATATGGATAAGCGAACGCTATTGACCCTATGATATATCTTATTTTCTAACTATGATAATGATATACAACAATAAACCTTAAGCAATTAATATATTTTCTCTAATAGCCCCCAATATTCATAGCTAGAGGATATCTAATGCTTAGATTGAAGCAAAAAACTATAAGTATATAGGCGACTGTGGCCCGTGGATGTTTATGGCGGCAATGAAGCTAGGGCACAAGAGCACCAAATGGGGGTGGTACGACACAATTCAAACATAAGAGAGTTGCATCAAATATGTGTATTTACATGTAAATAAAAACTACACATTAACAAAAGGTTAGTATATAGACAGGGAGAAATCATCGATCTTTATTACAAATGAAAATGCATAATAGTACCAATTGTTTCTTATTCATGTAAATCATAGTGTAATTCTAAGTCTGGTGGGTGTGGTTTAAAACCCCTAAAGGCTTTATTACGCAAAGTCAACGCCATCTAGACGTCACTTCATACGAAAAAGTATCTTCCTTTAACACCCTTACAATGATTTAAAGCACCTTTTAAACAATATAAAAAAAAGAAAAAGAAAAAGAAAATCAAAAAGGGGGAAATCTGATTGGTGGAAATGGAATAGGTCTCACATGCATATCCTATAGCCATTGGGGTGACGAAATTGCCCCTACCCCCCTAGCGCCCAGGAAATGGGGGAGGGGCGCCATGGGACGCAAAAGAGGGTGAGGTGGCAGGGGGCGTTATACCACACCCACCAGCCTAACAACTAAAAATAATAAAGCGAAACTTCATATCATTTATTTCTTTAGAAGTTGGATCTTGTACAAGACTACAATTCCATACGAAGTGTGTGCGTGAGAATTAGAGAAGGACAAGGATCATTGGTAGGAAGAGTATTATTGTTCTTTCCCAAGTGAACAACTTCCCCCTTTGATTTTCAAACGGCTATAACTTTTCATACGTTTATATTTTTTTAAGAGTGAATTGCAAATTTTGTCCTTTATCCTTGTACCTATTTGCAGGCGATGTCCTTTATGTTTAAATTTGACAAGTTTTGTACTTAATGTTTTAAAATCTTGCACGTTATGTCCTTTAGGCCTAACCCAGTTAATTGTTTCTGTTAAATGAAGGGCAAGTTAGTCTTTTTTATTTATTTATTAAGAAAACCATTTTAATAACTATATATATAAGAAAAATCCTCTCTGTATATACCCCTCTCTCTCTCTCTACCCTCTCCACAACCACCATCAACAACCGCACCGCACCACCAGCACCCCACCACCGTACCAGAACAGCCACCGCACCAAAATCCACTTCAAAACCCTAACTCTATAAGAGATATGCAATCAACAATCGGCGGAGCGGTTACTCGGAATCGCTGAAAAAACTCCTACAAGCCAAAGACCTCAATGTGAACAGAATCATATGCCTGGACGGTTGTTTCAGATCTGGATTGAAAAGCGGCGTATGATAACAAGTTAATCCTTTTGAACACCCCGATCCAGCGAGATAAGTTTCCTGTGAGGAGGAAGGAGATGAATAGATAGGAAACGACGACGGTGCTTAATGAAAATATCCAGAATCCTTGCTCGATTCTTGGACAAAATCATCTAGGTTGAGATTAACAACTACCTTATTTCCGAAATCGGACTTTAGATGGGGTTCTTTCTCAACCGTAGCCTCCCCCGGCGGTGGAAAAGAGTGCGATGCATTCCCATTGGCAGATTTGTTGCTGGATGTTGAAACAAGATGGGTGCTCCCTATGTGATTCCACGACTTTGAGTTCCAGGAGGAAGAAAATCAACCAAATTAAATGGGCTAAAACCCTGATTACTATTGTTTTCGATTATGATTCAATTCATATTATCTGTTGTTTTCTGAATATTTCAATAAAATAGATCCAGATTCAGATTTGAGATATTCATTGTCAATTAGCGGCACAAATTGTGTTATGAATCTGGAAGCTTATACATTGTTTCTGCTATGTTTTAGATGAGATTTGGTGGGGAGGGCTTTGGTGGGGAGTGTGTTGGCGGATGACGGTAGGTGGTGACGGAAGAGGAGGGTAAAGGATGAGGAGTAGGTTTAAGGGGGGTTGACTCCATTGGAATGTGTTTATATATAATATAATAAAAAATTCATTTTGTTTTAGTTATTTAAATTATTAAAATGGTTTTGGTAAATAAATAGGTAAAAAGACCAATTTGCCTTTCACTTAACAATTTAAATTAACTGGGTTAGGCCTAAAGGACATAACGTGCAAGATTTTAAAACATTAAGGACAAAACTCGTCAGTTTTAAACATAAAGGACACCGCCTGCAAAGAGACATAAAGATAAAGGACAAAACTTGCAATTCACTCTTTTTTTAAAATTACATTGTATTAACGAGCATTTCATTCTCTTTAATTCATATTAAATATGTAAAGATGTTAAATGTGTAATCAAGTAATGAATTTATATTGAACGTGTAATCACGTAATGGTTTATGTTGAATGTGTAATCACGTAATTAGTATTCAAAATCACGTAGTCATGTTCTGGGTATTCAAAATAACGTAATGGACTAATGGGTATTAAAAATCATGTAATTTTATTAAGAAAACTATAGCAATAGGCTCGTTAATACGGTGTAATTTTTAAAAAAAATATTAACGTTTGAAAATCAAAGGGGAAGCCGTTTAATTAAGAAAGGACCAAAATACTCTTTCTCTATTTGTGTCTTCAATTGTTTGAACCTTATAATTATGAAAATGTCACCGCCTAGTTTTGAGCCATTGATCTTCGGAGTTCAATGGTTGAGTTTGTCTCCTACACTTCGTACAAAAATTCTCTCTTGTACATGATCTCTAATCTATTTCTTTGTTACAATTGTTTTTATTTTTATTTTTACCCTTTTCTTGTATGGTAAGGGGATTTACATTGTGAATCTCTCGGAATCCATCTAGGTGTTACCCTTTCGTATATCAAGATACGAAACGTGACACAACAAAGTCACCAACGCCCCCTCTTGAGAATCGAACCCAATACTTAATGATTCTTAAGTCTTATCTCACCTTTAAAATGTCACTACACTATAATGTCATGCGCCACATCAAATCTTGTTAGCAAACCTAGTAATTAACTAGACCACATATGACATTGGATTTTCCAACACCTTGTAAGACCCAATCTTAATTAATTAAAATTTTATAAAACTTGCACTTATATACACATAATGCATGTTTACATCATTACAAAAACTTCGAGTTTCACAAAAAAAAAACATTAGAATTTCTTCAAACATTTTAACGTACTAACACTGTTAGATTTGATAATCAAAAGAACAATATGCGGAAGCTTGATGTTTAGACATGTTCAGTTCTTCGTGTAGCTTCCATCTTAGCAATCACCTATATATCATTTATCATCTTAAACGTTAGATAAATGATGCTAAAAATATATTTTGATAACTCAAGAAATCAAAAACAAGAAAATAAAAATTTTGTTAGAAGACCCGTCGTAAGCTATGACTTGTATGCCGTAGCCTACGGCATAGATATCAACATATGGGTAGGAGGCCCCTGCCGTAGCCTACGGCTGGCCAACGTAGGTTACGGCAGCCTTCAAATTTTTGGGCAGACAAGCCCTGCCGTAGTCTACGGCAACCATCAGCTGCAGATTTATCCATTTTTGCCCTCTTTACAAAAACTTCCATATCTTTTTGGTCATTGATCCGTTTTACACGAAACTTATTCCTGTGTGTTCGTAAAACATTTGCCCACATTATTATCTTATAAACCCATAACCTGGATTCTTAACAACATGTTGTACGCTACCGGTTCAAAATTCGTATAATTAATTATTTGACCCGTTGTTATGTTTAAGCACAAAAGCTTATAGAATTCATATCTTTTCACACATATATTCTTTTTACGACTTTACCCCATTACCCGGAGTATAAATCTCACGTTTCACGCATCCGTTACCCGGTTTGTGTTTACGCTTATTCGACCCGTTCAACCTTATAATAGTAGAACTTAATTATTCCGAATTCTTTTCAAGAATTTCACAATCTTCCGATTATGACTCATTACCCGAGTCCTTCGATTTTTAGTCCGCGTTCCCGTTACTCGGTTTACACTTGTATTCAAAATTTTACCCATCAACCAGGTTTATGCCGGAGTTATTACTCACGCACCCATTCCGGTATGCGTTCATAACAAGTATCAAAGGGATTATGGATTGAAACTGTTTCTTTTGCTTTTATGTATATATTATAAGAAGAGAAAAGAACCCTTCTTATAGTTGAATACATTGGGCAAGAAATGAAATACATTAATGTGAAAATACTACAGAATCGGTTAACCAAGGAAATTGATTAAAATAGGAAATAATGTCCTTGATTTATGTGATCCCGCAATATTCTTTTCTTTTCAACACTCCCCCTCAAGTTGAATAGTGGGATCCCCAAAATTCAACTTGTCTAAGCACGTGAACAAGATCTTTTCGCTGGTCGCCTTTGTCAAGATATCAGCGAGATGATCTTCTGACCGAACGAAGTGTAGATTGATAGTTCCATCCTCAAGTTTTTCTTTGATGAAGTGTCGATCCACCTCAACATGTTTTGTTCGATCATGTTGGACTGGATTTTCTGAGATCTGAATGGCTGCTTTATTATCACATACAATACCACTTGTTTTCTCTTGAGGGAATCCAATTTCTGACAATAACTTTGGTATCCATAATACTTCAGTTAATCCTCGTGCTACACCTCGAAACTCGGCTTCAGCACTTGAAAGAGCAACCGCCTTTTGCTTTTTACTCCTCCAAGTGACAAGATTTCCTCCTACTAATGCAAAGTAGCCTGATGTCGATCTGTAGCTCATTTTGTCACCCGCCCAGTCTGCATCGGTATATACATGTGTTTCTAGATGCCCATTACGTTTGAACAAGACTCCATGACCTGCCGTTCCCTTGAGATATCTTATAATTCTTATGACTGCCTCCATGTGGGCGGTTTGAGGTTGATGCATAAACCGACTTACTACCCCTACAACAAATGCTATATCTGGCCGAGTATGGGAGAGATATATCAACTTTCCCACCATTCGCTGGTATCTTTCTTTGTCTGTTAGCTTTCCACCTTCTTCTATCTGGAGTTTCTGATTTACGACCATAGGTGTGCTAACTGGTTTGCAGTCAATCATTCCTGTTTCAGCCAACAAATCGAGAACATACCTTTTTTGACACATGAAGATACCCTGCTTTGATCTTAGTACTTCTATCCCAAGAAAGTACTTGAGTTTGCCAAGGTCTTTCATCTCAAACTCTTTGAAAAGGTTTTGTTTTAGCCGAGTTATCTCTTCTTTATCATCCCCGTTAATAATTATGTCATCGACGTAGATAATCAGACAGGTCGTGTGACCCTCCTGTTGCTTAAGGAACAAGGTATGGTCCGAATTACTTTGTTTAAACCCATAGTTCTTCATGGCAGAGGTGAACCTTCCAAACCAGACTCTAGGGGACTGTTTTAGCCCATAGAGAGACCTTTTCAGACGACATACTTCACCATCCTTGAAATTTTCTGAGAACCCATGTGGTGCTTCCATATAAACTTCTTCTTTTAGATCTCCGTGTAAGAAGGCATTTGTAACATCAAATTGATGGAGTGGCCATCCCTTGTTTGTTGCAATAGAAAGAAGGACCCTGATTGTGTTGATTTTAGCAACCAGAGAGAATGTTTCTGAGTAATCAATCCCATATGTCTGGGTGTAGCCTTTGGCGACTAGCCGTGCCTTGTATCTTTCAATTGTGCCGTCTGGTTTGTACTTGATTGTGAAGACCCATTGGCATCCTACTGTCTTTTTTCCCGAGGGTAAGGTACATTTTTCCCAGGTACCACTTTTCATCGGAGCTCCCATCTCCTTCTCCATTGCGTCTCTCCAATGTTTTGATTTTAGAGCCTGTACTGCATTACTAGGAATTGTTTCAGAATAGATAGATGCAGTAAACCTTTTTTCTTCTTCAGACAAGTTTCCACTAGCTATGTTAGCCATAGGATATTTCGAGCCTCGAGATTCTTTTTCGGGTGAGTACCTCTTTGCTGGTACTCCTCTATTCTTTCTTGGTGGAAGCACATATTTTTCAGGAATAGTCTCATCGGGAATAGTCTCATCAACTACTTGTTGAGGAATAACCTCATCGGCTTCCTGTTAAGGAATGTCTTGGTGATCTGTTTCCTGCACATACTCCTGTTCTATCCCTTCATATGTTGCATATGGTTCAGTATGTCTAGTATTCACAGAGGAGGAGTTACTTACATTGGACATCAGGTTGGGAAGCGTAGCATCGGCATTGGCACTGATGTGGGGATTTGGAGAGGACTCGGTGCCTTGGGTACTGTAAACTTCTCTTTCTTCTTCGGGTGTACTGTGGCCTTCCTCCGGAGTAGACACAAAAGGAATGTATTTCAACCAATCCAGTGTGTCTATTCTTTCCTTCTCCCCCTGACCACTGTGTTGGGAAGCGTAGTAGTATTCAGTTTCAAGGAAATCACAATGGGTAGTGGTGAACATGTGGCGTGTTTTTGGATTGTAGCACCTATACCCCTTTTGATTCATACCATATCCTACAAAAAACACATTTTTCGGCATAGGGTTCTAGTTTGTTTCTATTTGTTTTGGGTATGTGAACAAATACAGTGCATCCAAAAACACGTGGTTGAAGTGTGAGAACAGAAGGAATGTCAGTATATTCCTTAAGGGCTTGTAAGGGTGTTTTGAGTTTTAGGATTTTGGTTGGGAGTCGATTAATAAGGTAGGCTGCAGTGGCAAGTGCTTCAGGCCAATAGAACTTCGGAACATGGGATTCAATTAAAAAAGATCTGGTGATTTCTAATAGGATACGATTTTTCCGTTCTGCTACACCATTTTGTTCAGGGTTATGTGGGCATGTGGTTTGATGGATAATCCGTTTGGTTTGAAAAAAAAGTTTCATGGAATTATTAACAAATTCTCCTCCATTGTCAGAGTGAAAGACCTGAATATTCTTGTGGAACTGTGTTTGGATCATGGTGTAAAATAGCCTAAATTTATCAATAACTTCAGACTTATTTTTTAACAAATAAACCCAGGTCAATCTAGTGCAATCATCCACAAATATAACAAAAAAACGGAGATTTTGGCCTCCAGTGACTGGAGCAGGACCCCAAACATCTGAGTGAACAAGTGAAAAAGGTGAGTGGGTTCTTTAAAGGAAAAAGTTTTCTATGGCTTTTGGCCAACACACATGTTTCACACTGGAACGTGCAATTTAAAGGAAAAAGTTTAGGAAGCATAACATTTAGATAGCCAATGGAAGGGCGTCCCAATCTTCTGTGCCACAACCATGCTTCTCGTTCGGCTGTCCCATGAGCCAGCATCACAGTACCACTCTGAGTCACCTCGTCCACATAATATAATCTGTGTTTTTCAGTGCCACGCCCAATGATCGCTTCCGTCTTGATATCCTACAAGATACAAAAATTGGGATGCATGAGTACTGAACAGTTTAATTCCTTCGTCACATGGCTTATTGATAATAATTTGTGCGACAATGATGGGACATAGAGACAATTTGTGAGCTTTAGTGTTGGAGAAATTTCAATAGTTCCTCCTTTTTCCACGTTCACTTTCTCGCCATTTGCAGTTTTAATGAACGCCTTCTTCGGAACATCAGGTGTAATAAAATCCGAAAGTTCATAACTCATTGTGTCAGTATCCCCACAGTCAAATATCCATGACTCATTTCGTTCTACATCATGATTTTTTACTATATTTGCATGTGCAAACAACCTGGGGACCCTTTTGCAATTTTTAAAACTTTCTTGTATACAGGAAACAAATGAGCCATCTTTAAATAAATAAGTTTCTTTGGGGGTTAAAATGGAAGTTTGTATTGGAGAAGATCTATGGTTACCTTTACCACTTTCATTACCTTCCTCAACCTCAAAAAAGGAAGCATCCTCCTCACTGAATCCATATCTGATCATCATTCCACCAAAGCCGGTTCCCTGCTTCTTGCCGCCAGTACCACTAGTCTCTCCTTCTCCGGCTGCCTTGCCTTTATCGCTGGATTTCCCGTTTTTTTTGTTGCCATTGGCCCACCAATCTGGGTACCCGACGATACGAAAACATTGTTCTTTAGTATGTCGTGTCATCCCACAGTGGGTACACTTCAGGTTGGTTTTGTCTTCCTTGAATACGGGTCCGTTCTTCTTCCCTTCTGTCCGGCGAATTCCTCGGGTGGCAAGTCCGGTTGCTATACCTTCGGTTTTTATACTGAGAGTTGCTCCGAGAATATGCTGGTGAGCAGCCTCCTTTCGAACCAAGGCATAGGCTGCTTCGGCAGTTGGGAGCGGATCGGACCGGAGAATCTCCCTTTTTATCGGGTCGTATCTTCGGTCTAGGGCATTCAAGAACTGGAAAAGTTTTTGTTCGGTTCGGATCTTTGAGTAAATCTGAATGTCTTCTGGGCATTTCATGGGATTTGGGTCGATTCTTTCGATTTCTCCCCAAATCCCCTGTAACGTGATCCAAAAATTTTCGAGAGTAGACCCGTTCTGTTTGATGTCATTTGCCTTTACGTGGAGATTGAAAGTTTGTAGTTTATCATGACCGCTGCTATACGTGATCGTAAGAGCATCCCACAACGATTTTACTGTGGGAAACTCTGTTAGATTACCAGCAATTGATGGCTCTATATTTTGTATTAGCCATGAAAAAACGATAAGATCGTCTTGCTTCCATTGTTCGAAGCCTTCATCCTTTTTATCGGGAGGATTTGAGGTGAGGTGTTGTAGCAGGGCCTTTGATTTTCCTCCTATAGCGACCCTAATCATTCGGGTCCATAGGGCATAATTGTCACTGTTGAGCTTGAGGTTAATTTGCAGGTTATCTGACAATTTTGGCTTGGTGTTTTGGGAATTCAACCCGTTTTTGAGTAGGTTGGCTAACTGTATAGATAAGTCGGTGTTGGTATTGTCACCAGACATGGTGGTTTGGGTTTTTGTTTTTCTTGGTTGGATACTCGGTACAGATAAGCAGGTTAGTATTGAAAAAACGAACGCCGCTCTGATACCATCATAACAAGTATCAAAGGGATTATGGATTGAAACTGTTTCTTTTGCTTTTATGTGTATATTATAAGAAGAGAAAAGAACCCTTCTTATAGTTGAATACATTGGGCAGGAAAGGAAATACATTAATGTGAAAATACTACAAAATCGGTTAACCAAGGAAATTGATTAAAATGGGAAATGATGTCCTTGATTTATGTGATCCCGCAATATTCTTTTCTTTTCAACATGCGTTAAAACTTCGTTTTAACCCGTTTGATTGTTCATGTGAAATACTTCACTTTTAAACAGCCAAACTCTTCAGCATACTTTATTTTGACCCGTTTAGTTGTTTGTGTGAAATCCATCACTTTTAAACAAACCAAACACATCATTATTCGCTATTTGACCCGTTTGATTATTCATGTGAAATCCATCACTTTTAATCAAACCAAACATATCATTATTCGCTAATGTGACCCGTTTGATTAATTCATGTGAAGTCCATCACCTTTGAACTAACAAAACATATCATTATTCGCTATTTTGACCCGTTTGATCGTTCAAGTGAAATCCGTCACTTTTGAACAAACCAAAAACATCATTATTCGCTACCGTTTGATTATTCATGTGAAATCCATCACTTTTAATCAAACCAAACATATCATTATTCGCTATTTTGACCTGTTTGATTGTTCATGAAAAATCCGTCACTTTTGAACAAACCAAACATTTCATTATTCACTATTTATCCATTCGGTTCATTCGTGTGAAATCCATCACTTATGAATGAACCAAATTTCTCTAGTATCACTTCATTGTTCAACGTATATCAATACAAAATTATTAACGTAATCCTACAAAGCATAAAGCCACGTACCTTATTGCTTTTCCTTTAATCGTGCGTTTGTCCCGGCTTGACTTCCCGATGCATCACTTTTTTTTCCTATGGTATTCAAGCCAATATCATTAGAACCTCTCGGCCCATAACTATGGCATGTATATTTTCCAATCACATTACTTCACATTCCCATTAAGATTTTCGTTCATTATTTAAGAATGACAATTCATTTAGGCATTTTGTCAAACATCTTGTATGCATATAATTTAGCTAGCCATTTTAGTTCCTTTAAACCTTGGCTAACCTAGAATCTCAACTTAACAAGTTCAATTACTCATCATAGTCCACATAACATGCAATGCCATTACACTCTTTATTTACACAAGAACATGGGCTTTTCATACTAGAATAAAAAAATCACTTCTACATACAACAGATAATAATTTCAACACACAAATTTTATAACCCTATCAACTATTTTCAGTTAGGATTATGTTCCCACACTTAGATTACACCTTCCTTAGGTCACAACATCAACCAAGTGTTCAAGAACTTCAACCACCGAAGTTTCACCCAAAATCATGTATCACCTAAAACTGAATTTACAGCTTACCTTGTGTTAGACAAGTGTGGATGATTAATGTTCTTGATTCTTGTACGAATTTTAGACCGAATTTGCCTTTCAATTTGTTAAATCAAGTGAATGAGGGTTTTTGGTTCTTCTCTCTTTTCTCTGATCGCACACGCACACACTCTCTAATGAGTGTGTCGTGTTTTGTTTGATTGTTTTAATAAAACTAGTTTCCCAGATATTCCCATTTAGTCCCTCAAGTTTGTTTCACTTAACAATACTTGTTTACCTTCCATATTTTCTTTATAAGTTAGGTAATTACATAGTGATTATAACAATTTAACCAAGTTACATTATCTTAGTTATTTTGTCAATATTATTTACCGTCAAAGTAAATATGAGATATCAATATAATATATTTTCGGGGTATTACACACCTACACATGCCTTAAAACCAACACAATATCTAGATTCTATACCAACCATCTTGCGAGGTGGGTACGGGGTGAAGGGCGGTGAACCCCTTTACCGCACGGGGAACACCACTGCCGTCCCCTTTCACCGCGCGGCATTGGATCATTTCGGGGACTCTTCACCGATTGAAAATTTTGACCGTTGGACATCAATTGGACCGTTGGATCATGATTTCAACGGAATTATAGCCGTTTAACTTTAAAAAAACAAATAAAGACATTATAAATATTACCATTTTACATTCCATTTTTTCGAAAAGCTTCAAGAGTACAAATTTATGAAACAAGAGTTGGTGGACATTAAAAAGTATGGGTGTTTTCGCAACCCCCGATCCCTTATCTGTCCCGGGAACGGGCGGACGCGAACTCAGAGTTTTGGTGGTATCAGTTGGTTAATTTGGCAGCGGAAATTACATCAGGACCGTAGTTAGGAAATGTTTATCAGAGTAAAACCACCATATTTAATATTAATAATAACATGGGCAAAACCCAAGTTTCTTATTACAATACGTTTATAGGGATAAACCATATTTTATTGAATTTAAAACATCGTCTTTTAGGTAACTTTTTGTCACACCCCAACCAATGGCGGAAACATCGGGATGAGACGAAGTGTGAAGATTGCTAGAGACATCATAACGCTATTTGTGACAATATTCAATAAACCGATTTCATTTCATAATTCAATTGTCAACATTACAAGGAAATCAAATAACATCAAGTTCAAATGCAATACATAACAACATAATCAAAATTGATACACCATTTAAACCTAAACGTCTAGATGTGTATCTAGGCATCAACGCTACTTCATTTCATAGCATCATCATCCTCAACCTGTAACATGTTTAAAATAATGTTCAATGCAAAAGAAAATACGAGTATACAAGTTTGGTACATACGTAACAAAAGATAAGTTTAAACAATTTCATGTGGCAAGCTCTCGATACAAGATAAACAATAAAATTGGCATGTGTCAAACGTATCAAACCAATGATGAAACGCAATATGCTCATGACATAACCACAAGTCTACGGGCGGGTCGTTAATCCTATAGCGCTACATATGTCATGGATAGGCTCGTACGAAGTTAATGATAAGTCTCACACATAATGTCCTCAACCCAAGTTTAAAGTATCAAGTAATCAAGTAAGCATACGTGTAATAGGAATGTTTATGTTTTATGATTAAAGTGTAAGTTTCATAAGAAAACATGTTACACCCCAAAAAGTGATAAACGTAAAAAGAGGTTCAAGTATACTCACATTAGTTGCGTTTGGAGATTCCTTGAAATAACGCACGAGTAAAGATTTTGGAAAAGGATTCCAAATGGATGTAATGGTTAACCTAAATGATAACGGTCTCGTTAATTTTTGTATGTTAAATATAATTCCCAATAAATATAGTTTATAAGTTAATTAACTATTATACAATTATTTCTTCTTTAAAATAAAAAAAGAAAAGAAAAGAATTATATGAAAATATATAATAGTGTTTAATGACAATAGGAAACAAGACTAACACATCACCGGGACAGTGGTGGCGGGCCGGCTAACGTGACCGGTCTTCACGTTTTGCTCTCCAGGAAACAAGACTAATATACACGTGCATTGGATTTATGTAACATGACAAGTTAGTCAAAACCCATTCCTTTCCATTGCTATTCATTTTGTTTTCTTATAGAAATTAAACAAAACTCATTATTAAATGCACATGCTTTTAAGATGACACATAAACAATTGTGTAAACTATTTTCCTTCTTTCCCATAAAGATGGTCATCTTCCCCATAAGAGTCATCAATACACCGATTCAAAAATTATGTTTCTCAACCTTACGTTTTGTAAGACCATGTGTAGTGGTAAATCAAAATAATGCCCTCACCATGGGGCATTATTTGACACGTGTCATCTCAATCAGCATGGGGCATTATTCCAATAACGCCCATGCAATCATTTCACAATTATTATTTTTTTAACTTTAAATACTTCATTAAATTAAAAAAAAATACAATACTAGAAATAAAAAAAAATTAAAATCCGATTAAATTAAAAAAAACACTAGTTTTCGTCTTCGCTTTCGTCACCCTCGCCAACTTCGTCTTCCTCGTCCTCTGTTTCTTCCTCTCCCTCAGGTGGTACATACCGAACCAACCATGCGTGGTGTACCAAATCAACCATTAACTGGGAATGGTACGGTTCGTAACGCAACTCGCGCGCATTATTCACTCTTTCTTCCATTGACGCCTGTGGATGGTCCTCTTGAACGACTTCTGGCACATAATTCTGGCATATCGCCTTTCCTTCGTCTTCCAAAATCATGTTGTGCACGATTATACAAGCGTACATAGCATCTCTCATTTTTTGCTTGCTCCATGCACGACAAGGATTTCTCAAATAGTGGGTCCTTTTTTGTCACCCCGTGTGTGTTGACCTCGCCATGCGGTCGGGCAGTTATCCCAACGCCAATGCATGCAATCTATGCTCCCGATCATACCAGGCAAACTATGCTCTGCCGTATGTACCTCGTAGATCTTTTGAAGGTCGTCCCATGTGGGCGTTCTAAGATAACGCGCACTGTACACATCAATTATACCTTTATAAAAAAACATAGACAAACATAAGCTTAAAAAAAATTGTAAACATACAAGTCGTTTTAAAAAAAAAGTAAAGTATAGGAATTGTACCGCGACAAAAATGCTCCAAGCTGTCTCGCGTTGTTTTCTCGACCATTTTTAGATACTCGTCGTTGATGTCGGTAGTGTTTCCATAAGCAAGGATTCGTAACGCCGACGTACACTTTTGGATACCAGCAAATCCAAGTGCCCCTCTCGCATCCGCTTTTTGTTTAAAATAATCGTAGTTGGCTTCCAAGTCGTCGACTATGCGTAGAAACAACCGCTTACTCATTCGGAAACGACGCCAAAACATTTCGTTCGAAAATGTCGGCGCCTCATCAAAATAATCTTTCATCAAACGATCGTGCGCCGCGCGTCGGTCTCGTTCAATATAACCTATTTTATTTTTTTCTGCTTGGGGCGACGACAATGCTTCACATATCTCACCGCTAGTTGACAAGCACTCGTAACCGCCTCTTGCTCAACCTCCTCATCGGTGGAACCATCGTCATCCGCAAAATACTCGTTGTAGTAAAAATTTACCATGGATGAAGAACTAGGAGAATCCATCAAGTTTTTTATAAAATGGTTGTGTTTTTTAGAGAGTTTTTTAGTTAGTTTGGGTTGAAAATGAATGAGTTTATATATATATTAAAGAACCAAAGAATCGACTTAGGGCCGGAGCCTGTTATCGAGGGTTTGGATCTTGTAGGAGAAACTGGAAAACAATCCTGCAAAACAGAAAACCGTTAGGCTCGCCGCAGAGATGGGAGGGCCCCTCTGCGACCACCCTCCGGCGTGAGGATAAGTATTGGTAGAGAGAGAAAATAGGGAAGAAGGTTCAGAAAATCGTACTTGGCTTTGTACTTGATGGGGTATTTATAGTGGCCAACTGAGATGACGTCATTCGTCCAGACGCACTTGAATGGAGGTTCGTCCTCGGAGTTATGAGGGAACGGATATGTTCGAGATGTCCGTTCCATTGGAGTCCGGTTCGTCCTAGGGGATTATATCCGACCTCGGATATGTATCTTCAAGTCCCCCAGTTTGTTAAGTTTCGTACGGAACTTAGCAAAATGTTTATTCAAGTTGTTTCGTTTGAATGACGTGTCATCACTGGAGTGGTCCGAGTTAATGACGCGGTGTGATCTGAATGGTGCTGACGTGGTGTGGGTGAACCAAATGACTTGTCTGTCAGTCACCTATGTGTGACGGTTGCGGAACCCCACGTTGGAAACCGCAAGCGTCAGTTGAAATGACAGCTCGACTCGACTGCCCTTAACCGACTTAAATCCTCCTATAAAATCAGCTTTTGCCATTTTATTTTTACTCTTTTGTCCTCTCATCTTCTTATTCTCTTCTGTTACCCTCTTTACTTTTAGTCTCTTCTTCAAGGTGCGTCCCTTTGTTATTTTTACAGTATGGCTCCCGGCAAAGACAATCTATCGGATAGTGTGAGTGTGCTTACCCAACGTCAGTTGGATAAGTTTATTCGTGAATATAACATTCCGTTGGATTTGAATCTGGTTCTTCCTTCAAAGGAAGAAACCATCTATCCTTTCCGTCAGGGAAAGTTTCCCTTTTACACCCGTGTTTGTAATTTTGCGAATTATCGGGTCCCTTTCTCTAGGTTCTTGATTAGGGTACTTCAATTTTTTCGAGTTCATATTTGTCAAGTTAATCCATTCGGTCTTAGCCGCATAAGTCATTTTGAGATCTCTTGTCGAGCTCAGGATCGGAGACTGGACTTAAATGTCTTCCGGTACTTTTATGAGTTTATTACTGCCGGAGACTGGTATACCTTCGCGCATCGGAAGGGTATACCTACCCCTTCTTCCGGAGAACGGTCTAGCTTGAAAAACTGGAAAGATAATTTTTTCTGGATGGACAACCGTTGTCTTCCGGAGGATATGGGATGGCATTTTAAGGATCCGACAATGTCCTTTGATCTGGGCGAAGACTTCGTCTTCAACCAAGAACTGGCCCGTGCCCTGATTGAGCACAAGTCTCCAATCTGTCCCCTTCATGAGCATTTTCTTTTATTAGGTCGAGTCTGTTTTCGGTGGAGCCAAGGGGATAGGGATTGGCCGGTTATTCGCAGAAAGCGTGATCGTAAGTTCCGGCCCTTTACCCCCCCCCCCCTTTGGCAGTTTTTTCCTTATTTTACTAACTTATTCTTTTTATAAAATGCAGGAGCTATAATGTCTCTGAGGGATGCTCTGAAGGTTCCGAGTTTTGACGTTTTGGATTTTGACTTGGAGGATTAGGGAGAGGATGATATTCCCCTTATGAAGCAAGTGGCCCCTTCGGCCCAGGAGATTCGTCCACTAGTTGCCCAGGACGCAGCTGAACCATCTACGGCTGAAGGAGCTTCTTCTGTTCCTACGCCTATGAAAAAGATGGTCGGTTCCTCCGGATCTCAAGCTGGGAAGAGATCTATTTGGATGATGTGGACGATGATCCGAAGATACGTAAGCTAGATGAAGCCCTTCAATACCGACCTTCTTCTGTCTCTTTGAAGAGTAAAGGTGCTGTACCTGATCCTGAACCGAAGCCTCTTGTTCGTAAGAGAAAAAATGAAACTTTGCAAATCCGTTCCTCTGACCCTCTTCCTATGCCAAAGTCGAAGAAGAATAAGAAAGGGTCTTCTTTTTCTAAAGGTGATGTGATGGATGAACTAGACGAGCATCTTACCGACGGTAAGTTCTCCCGGGAGGAGGCCGCACTGGCTCGAGCTGGCCCAACCCCTACTTTTTCAGGTGGCTTTATTCCTGCCCATGAGGAAGAGAGTATGGATGTGGAGAACCCGGAGACTGGGATCAAGGGAAAGGAAAAAACTCAAGGGGATCCGAAGGTTGTGACTTTCTCAGGTACGATTTTGGGCTCGTCTCAGGGTCCGAACCGCTTCCTTGATGATGAAGAGGATCAAGTGTCTTCTCTTCCTTCATCTTGGTTCGGACCTGAGTTGATGTCCTTTTTTCGATATGCAGATGCATTCTCGGACGACATGGAAATTGATCCGGCAACGGCTGAGGATAAGTTCGTTCCTGACTGGGACATTCGGAACAAGGATTCTGTAATGGACGAGCTGGTTGCTAAAACTCTTCTTTTCAATATAAGTACTCCGCTTGACCACGCCAGGAGCCAAAGAATGAAGAACCCGGATCTGGGTGCCGCGGTTCTGACTAATCAAGCTCAGTCAAATATTTTTGTGACGGAGCTATATCGGAGGTGGGTAGAGGCGGAATCAGTGAGGGAGAACTTGGAGAAGGAAACTCGTTCTTTAAAGCGCAAGATTCAAAAGGCTCCGGATGCGGAGAAAAAGGTTGATAAGCTTACTCAAGAACTTCAGTCCCAGCAGGAGAAGGTTAAGGCTTTGATTACTCAAAATCAGTCATCCCAGGCAGTTGCGGCCTCTGCGGCGGAGGACCGTGATAGGATTGCTACGGAACTAAAGGATTTCTCCGAATCGATGAAAAAGAAGGAAAAACGGTTTTGGCCAAGATGGAGGAGTCTTTTAATAACGCTCGTCTGGCTTATGCGGGCATGATGGCTGGTATGTGCTTTATTTGATTAATTTCTTTTCAATTTACTATGTTTCTCTAACACTTTGGCCAGAGCGGGATACGCTTAAATCAGGAGAAGCGGACTTGAAAGCTCAGATCGAGGAGATGAAAGGGAATCACGCGGCTGAAATTGAAGAGATTAAGTCGGAGAATGCTGCTATGAAGGCGAAGGTTGAGGATCTCCAAGCAACTAAAGTCTGGATGCTTTCGGAAGGAGCTAAACTTCTTGCTAAGAACATTCATAAGGGTCCGGAGATGACCGCTGCCGTGGCCGCAGTTAACAATACGATGAGTTCCGTGGGTGTCAACTCCGGTCTCCATAACGGCTATCTTCACGCCTTAAAGATAAAGACTCCCTACGCCGAGGTTCCGATGCTGAACCGTAATGCCGCTGAAGAGCTAGATGCTGCAGTTGCTTGTTTTGATTCCCTTACCTTTCCAGTGGTTGAGGACCTTCCGAAGCTTGTCAATGAACCACTTTCTGAAATCAAAAAGGCTCTTTTCTTTGCAAGTGGTGGCTCTCCGAAAGAATGAGGTGGACATGCCCAGCTTCTTTGGGTATGCACCTTGGCAAGTTTGTTGGTTTTTTAACAATCTTTTTTAGGAGGTGGACATACCCGGTAGTTTGGGGTATGCACCTTGTTTTGATTTAGGATGAATGTAATGATGTTCTTACCATACTTGTGTTCGTGACAATTATCCTATGTAAATGGTTTTGTAATTTCCGGTTATACAAGTCCGGTCAATTTTGATGCAGTCACTTTTTTATGCATGCGTCCATGCTTTTTGTGTGTACATTTTTTCTGTTTTTAGAATGTTCTTTTTAAGGCACGGATCCGATTAGTTTTACTTTTTTATTTTTTAGGATAATTTCTAAATGAAGGGAAGAATACGAACGAGGCCTGTTCATTCTTACCTTTTAGGGTTAGCATCCCTAGTTCGGCTGAAGATATTTTTGTGTTGCAACTTTGTTAATGATAGAATTTTTTTTCATTCTATTTATCTTGTCCGGAGTTATACTTCTCCGGTTAACACACGGTAAAAATATTTAAGATAATTCGCGGGTAAAACCCTCCGCGGTTCTTGGAATTATAAATTTGTTTTGTGGGGGTAAAACCGTCCGCATTACAAGGAAAATAAAGGTGACGGAGATCGTAGCCTCCGTATTACAAATTTATTTTCAAAATAACATGAAAATTTTCAAAGGAAACATCTCTTGAGGTGTGCTCCATTCCAAGTACGAGAGATGAGGGTTCCGTCCATCTTTTTGAGCGTGTAAGCACCGTCCTTTCCTGCAGTGTTAATTTGATAAGGACCTTCCCACTTCGGAGCCATTTTTCCGGTGCCCTCAGCCAAGCTTGCCTCGTTGCTTCGCATAACGTAATCTCCAATCCTGAACCGAACCTCCTTTACTTTTGAGTTGTAATGTTTTTCCAACTCTTTTTTATACTTAGGTGCTGTTTGTTTTTTCTGCGGCAAAAGGTCTGCAGTCTGCGGACCACATCTGCAGGCATCTGCAGGAGAAGAGGTGGACCAAATGTCTGCAGTCTGCAAGGAGAAGAGGGTTTGTTTTTTTTTCTACAAAACCTCTTCACAGTTCACACACAACACACACACTACTCTGCCTTTCTCTCTCTCTACAAACACACTCTCTCTCTAGAATATTTCACCACCACCGCCCAAAGCACCACCACCACCGCACCACCACCGCCACCACCACCACCACTACCGCACCACCACCGCCATCAAACCTGCTAATCCACACCACCCCCACCCCTTTCTCCTTCAGATATGTGAATCGAAGGCGGCTAGAGAGAGAAACAGTGAGAGAGAGAGAAACAACAGCTAGAGAGAGGAGTTCGACGGCGGTGGTGATGCTCGAAGGCGGTGGTGATGCTCAACGGTTGTGAATCGAAGTTCAGATCGAAGTTGCAGGTCTGTTTTGTTTGCGATCGATGTTGATGATGATGAGGGTTTTCAATTTGGGGGTTTTGTTTGCGATGTTGATGATGATGAGGGTTTTGTTTTCGATTTGGAGGTGGTGGCGGAGCAAGGGTGGGCGGCGGAGCAGGGCTGGAGCGGCGGTTCTTGTGAAGATGGAGGTGGTGATTGTTGAAGGTGGAGGTGATGGGTGTCGGAGGTGGAGGTCTCCGATGATGATGATGGTGGTGGCTGAGATGATGGCGGTGGAGGTGGAGGTGGTGTCGGAGGTGGTGGCTGAGAGGTGGGTTTGAAGAGGGAGAAGAGGTCTGCAGAGGTTAGAAGACTTGTGGACAAGTCTGCTTGGGGAAGAGCTTCTGCAGACGTTTTTGGTCTGCAGATCTTCAAGAAAACAAAAAAGCTGCAGGAACCTTATGTCTGCGCGCCTCTGCGCGACGCAGACATAAGTGCTCAGAAGAGCTTCTGGAGAAAAAACAAACAGAGCCTTAGCTTCTCGGATAGCCGCTAGTTCTCTTCTTTCTTCGACCAGGTCGAGGTTCAGACGGAGTTCTTGTTCGTTTTCTTCTTGGCTTCGTTGCATGCGAGGGGTGGGTATCCCTACTTCGGCAGGAATGACTGCTTCCGTACCATACGTCAAGCTGAAAGGAGTTTCTCTAGTGCTTGTCTTCGGCATCGTCCGGTGAGCCCACAGGACGCGCGGTAATTCATCCGCCCATGAGACGCCCTCTTTCCCCAGGCACTTTTTTATGCCCTCCACAATGCTGTGGTTGGCTCTTTCTACCTGCCCATTGGCCTGGGGATGGGCAACCGAAGCAAAATTTTGCTCAATGTGCATTCTTTCGCACCAAGTCTTGAATGGTTTTTCTGCAAACTGCTTCCCATTGTCACTGACTATACAAAGCGGCATTCCGTATCTGCATACTATGTTTTCCCAAACAAACCTCAACACTTGATCCCCGGTGATAGTCCGGAGGGGTTTGGCTTCGATCCATTTTGTAAAGTAATCGATGGCCACTAGTAGGAACCTCACTCCTCCGGTGGAAACAGGGAAAGGACCGACGATGTCAATCCCCCATTTCTGAAACGGCCATGCTGAAGTTACAGGGACGAGGTTGTTTTTGGCTCGGTGACTGATGGGAGCGTGCCGCTGGCAGTCTTCACATGCTTGTAATTCATTAACAGCGCTTTGATGCATGCCTGGCCAGAAATATCCTGCATTCATAGCCTTGGCTACAACCATCCTTGGTCCGGAGTGGATGCCGCATATTCCCCAGTGAACTTCTCTTATGACATAACTAGCTTCCTCCGGAGTTAGGCACTTTAGGAGCGGACCTAGGAAGGTCTTTCGATAAAGTTGCCCATCATGAACCTGATACTGCAATGCTTTCACCTTTAGCTTCCGGGCCTGAGCTTTTTCTTCCGGTAGTGTGCCATCTTTCAAGTATTCTAAGATCGGAGTCATCCATGATCTTCCCTGCACAGAGATTGACATTACGGACTCCATCTGATGGATGGCCGGAGCTTGCAAAGTTTCAACTAGCACTTCCTTGGACAAGTGACAGAAGGCTACGGACGCAAGTTTGCTCAGAGCATCCGCCTTTTTGTTCTTGCTTCGTGGTATGTAAACTATCTTGCAAGAATCAAACGAGGAGATCAAACTGTTAACTTGGCTTAGATACCGGATCATGTTTTCTTCTCGTGCCTCGTACTCTCCGCTAACCTGATTGGCGACTAGTAGTGAATCAACGTGAGCTAGTACGGAGGTCGCGCCGGCCTTGGCCGCGGTTTGGAGTCCTGCGAGAAGGGCCTCATATTCTGCTTCATTGTTTGAAGTTTTAAACTCAAAACGCAGATGTAACACCCCGTGTTTTCACAAGTGAAAGTCAAAGTCAAGGTCAAAGTCAACGACCGACTTCGCGCGACGTGACTCGTAGAATTGTTTGTATGACATTTAGATTATGTGGAGTAAATGTCGTACATTACAATAATCGAATCATGCTAACCATATTTTCAATCGACTTACGACTGTGAACGATAGGAAGTAACAATGCGATAAAGTTAATCACACTATACTAATCAAATCGACATCGAATCGAAACTCGAACTTACTTGCCATTATACGTGTGTGTGTGCCTTACGTGTTACATGTGCATGTTTATTTTATGTTATTTTATGATTGGATAATCAAGCGAACTCAATCGAACTCGAAGTCTAACTCGAATGTGAACGAACCCGAACCCGAATTCCGAGTCGAACCCAGTAAGAAGTAGTTGGGACTGAAAGTAATTTGAATTAGGAAACCCTATCGAACCGCTCGTAAATCAGAGCCGAATCAACATCGCATCGAGCTCACCCAAGGTGGTGGCATCCGCACGGATGACCCATCCGCACGGATGGCCAACCCGCACGGATTGCCAGTCCGCACGGATGACCAGTCCGCGCGGATAACCTGCCCGGGTGCATGCCATGCGCACAGCTCACCTCCTTTCCCTTTTTGACATCCTATAAATACACGGGTCACTCTCCACTTTTTCCACTTTTGGCAAGTGACGTCCGAACCACACGCATTCTTCACCTTTTCTCAGATTTCTCTCAATTCAGGTAAGATCTCGCACTAATCCTTGTACATCTTTAATCACCACACGATTCTACACACTTCTATCTTTCGAATCTTCAATTTTAACCAAGAAATAATCCGGATTTGGGGTATTCACGGGTGACGTCATCATGAAGTTCATAAGAACTCCATGCTTGGCCTCATTCCACCAAGAATGTCCCAGATCTAAACGATTTCTACAAGTTTTTACAATAATTTCACCCAGATCTAAACTTTTCTAAGGATAAAAGAGTTGAAAGAAATAAACCTAAGTTCTCTTCTTCTTTTACTCTTAAAACTGGTACGAATCCGATCAGTCCTAGTGTTCTACTCGTCAATAGTGGTGCCCTAGTTCCAGATCTGGAATTCTACCCATAGACAACTGATTTCGGGGTTAACCGGGACGACCGTTCTAAGTTCGCCGACAGGCCGGGTTAGGGTGGTTCCTGACCAGCCTAGTCACGCGGGTAGGAACACAACTCCAAGTGGTTGCCACGTAATCAGAACGTCTCGATAAACGACAACAGAAACTAAGTGTAGCCGAACGGGACAACCAGACCAGTTGTCCGCACGGACAAGCTATCCGCACGGGCTAGCTGTCCGCACGGACGAGCCATACGCACGTACAGCCCATACGCACGTACAGCCCATACGCACGTACAGCCCATACGCACGTACAGGTCATACGCACGGGTTGTCATCCGCACGGACTACCCTTGGGACCCACTTTCCAAACAAAGGTTTGAGTAACGACGAACGAGCAATCCGAACGGACGACCTCTGAATGGATTACTCTTCGGATCATGAGATACTAAGGCCTTAAAATGAAAATCAAACAAACTTCATCCGCACGGCCAAGCCGAACGCACGGACAGGCTATCCGGACGGATTGACTCTGCCCGCGCGCACGGGCTGCCCGCACGGACTACCGTACGCACGGACCGCCGTCCGCGCGGCCGGCTTGAAAGGTAGAAACACTTTGGTGTTTTCTAAATGCTACAACGAAAACTTCAAAGCACAAGCCATCATACACAAACACATCTTAGGAAGAAACAATTCACTTGAACATTTATCCACACAAGCAATCTAACCGTACGGATAAGTCGCCCGTACGTATAACTAGTCCGCACGAGTTGCCACCCGCACGGACAGTCACACGCACGGATGACCTATCCGGATGGAACACCGTCCGCACGTATCACCATCCGCACGCATCACCATCCGCACGGATAGGTCATGCGCACGGATGACTCCTATTCACGGATAACTGATCCGCACGATTAGATTTGATGAATAATCTCCTCAATTTTTTATCAAAAACGAGGACGAAAGTTGCAAGATAGGGGTGGAACCCAAACCTTGACGACTCGTCCCGCTTTTATACAAAAACTCTCACCAAAGTTCGATGGACTCCAACGATCTAAAGGCACAACATAACCAATGGGAATTGCGCCAACGCCCAAGAATCGAGGCAAAGGCATAGTCCTGGAGGTAATTGTGCAGGATCCTTGCGAATAGTCGAGCTACTTTGGTTAGTCGAAGTCTATTAGCCACAGACAATCTACCTTCGATTTATCGATCTTTGTGAAAATTTTATGCATTTTCTGTTATTTGTTAACGCTTTGAGGTACTATCGATTTCGACCCAACACTATTATTCCTGCTAAAACACAAAACCCACGCAACTCATCGCTAGCGAATCAACAATAGAAGCAGTCAAGATGCTTTGTATGTCCGTAGGTACTTTTAGTGATTAAGTTATATGTGTTCTTGCCATTATGCTTACGTGTTTAGGAATATTGTGCTCTATGTGATTATGTGATTTTGTGCAACTCTGTGATTCTGTGACTATATGCGTTTACATGGTACGTGTTACTGAGCTTTAGTAGTAGTAGACGTGTGAGGTGAGATTCGAATACATGTGTTGAGTTCCATGGCGATGTCTATTGCAGACAATGTCGTCTGGATCTCGTCATCCACTCTCTCGCCAGGAAAAGAGAGACAAACGTCTTGCCTCTATCATCGCGAAAAATGTAGCCAAAGCTGTAAGTGATGTCTACGAGAATGCCAGCAAATCATCTGAGGAATCAAGGACTGAGGGTCCTAAAGCTGCCGCAAGACCTTTCAGCTTCAAACAGTTCAAATCGTGTGGGCCGAAAGAATTCACAGGCGAAGGAGGTCCTACTGCTCTATTCCACTGGTTTGACTCTATCGAGGTTACCCTGCGACAAAGTGGTTGCCCTGATGACCTTCAAACTCTGAACGCTACCGGCGTCTTTCAGTCCCGTGCTTTGGACTGGTGGACGGCCGAGAGGAACAAGAGAGGGAATGATGCAGCTTACGGGTTGTCGTGGGATGAGCTCAAGGAAGTCATGCTGGAGGAATTCTGCCCTCCTCACGAACGACAAAAGCTTGAAGATGAATTCTGGCACATACATCAGAAGGATGGAGACAATGCTGGTCTTACCGCTCGTTTCAAACAACTCAGCATTATCTGTCCCGATCAAGTCAAGACTCCTGAGATCACCATCAAGAAGTACATCCGAGCCTTGCCCGACTGCGTTGCTGATTTTGTGCAAGCGGCTAAGACTACCACGATCGAAGAAACCTATCTGCTGGCCGCTGAGATCAATGACAAAAGGGTCAAAGCTGGGATGTGGGATAAGACCTCCAAGCATCTGCATCAAGCCACTACTGCTACACCAACTGCTGAACCCACGTCATCAAGCAACAAGAGAAAGAACAAGAGGAAGAGCAACACCACCAACAAGAACTGTGCGATCACTGCTGCACCAGTTCAGACTGTACCTGCACAACAGCGCCAAGTGGCGGCACCTGTGGCCAATGCACCGCCTGCAAAGCGTGCATATACTGGACCACACCCACTCTGCCCTACTTGCACCTATCATCACCCGACTGCTATCCAATGCCGCTTCTGTACTCATTGCAACGTCTACGGCCACTTTACTGCTAACTGCCGTATTCGTCAAGCTCCTGCCAATCAAGCTCTACTCGCTGCCCCACAGGGTC
>JARYGA010009116.1:0-67637 GCA_030545235.1 Helianthus tuberosus | reverse complement strand
AAGAAGGGTGTTGGCTTGTTAAAGAAAATTGATAGAGTTATGGGTAATACCCCTTTTGTTGATGTTTTTCCTAACTCGGTAGCGCTGTTCCATCCTTATCGTCTGTCCGATCATTGTCCTTGTTTGTTAAAGATTCCATCTCCGGGGAAGCTGAAACATAGATCGTTCAAGTTCGCTAATCTTTTGGTTTACAAACCGGGTTTTATAGAGGCGGTGAAAAAGGTGTGGGATACTAACATTGAAGGAGTTCAGCAATTTCGGCTAGTGAAGAAACTTCGTCTCTTGAAAGGTCCTCTTCGAGCTTTACTGTTTCAACAAGGTAACTTGCATAAGAAAGTGGAGGACCTGCGCATTAAGTTGGATGCGGTTCAACGGGAGATAGATAGAAGCCCCTTGAATGTCAATCTTCGTGATCAAGAAACAAAGCTGACGGCTGAATTTCAAGAGGCATGCTTAGATGAAGAGTGTTTCTTAAAACAGAAATCTAAAATGGAATGGCTTCGAGCTGGAGACTCCAATACTGCTTTCTTTCATGCTTCATTGAAGAGCAGAAATCATTCGACCCGAATTGATGTTATTATGAATTCAGATGGGGAGCTGTTTGATGGGGAAAATGTCTCAAAGGCGCTTGTTGCTCATTATGAGAAGTTCCTAGGTAGTGAAGATGTTATAGCGCTTCGTCCCTCGTATGAGTTGTTTACTAATAAATTGAATGCTGATGATGCTATCCATATGATACGACCGGTGACGAGTGAAGAGGTTAAACTGGCAATGTTTTCTATTGGTAATGAAAAAGCTCCAGGCCCAGATGGGTATACGGCGGCGTTTTTTAAGAGTGCGTGGAATATTATTGGTCATGACGTTTCGAATGCCATTATAGATTTTTTAATACCGGAAAACTCCTTCGGGAGCTGAATAATACTCTTATTGTTCTTATTCCCAAGAAGCCATCTCCGACTATGGTTACGGATTATCGGCCTATAGCTTGCTGTAATGTTATTTATAAATGTATTAGAAAGATTGTAGTGGATCGTATTTAGGGATCTTTGAGTCAAATTGTAAGCATTAATCAGTCGGCATTTGTCCCGGGAAGGAAGATATCTGATAATATATTGCTTACTCAGGAGCTGATGCATAATTATCATAGGAGCTTTGGTCCTCCCCGCTGTGCTTTTAAAGTTGATATTCAAAAATCTTATGATACGGTTCATTGGAGTTTTCTCAAGGATGTGCTCGTTGGTTTTGGTTTCAATTCAAGGATCGTGGATTGGATTATGATTTGTGTGTCTTCTCCTACCTACTCTCTTTGTGTTAAAGGGGAAGTGCATGGTTATTTCAAGGGACGACGGGGATTACGGCAAGGAGACCCGCTCTCTCCTTATCTTTTCACTCTTGTCATGGAGATTCTAACTTGTATTCTTCAGCCTGCTTCTCGGCTAGATAGTTCGTTTAAGTTTCACAATAAATGTGAAAAGCAGTGTATTATTAACCTCTGTTTTGCAGATGATTTGTTTCTTTTCGCTAGAGGTGATGTTCATTCTGCTTGGTTTATTATGGAGGCCCTTACGCACTTCACAAACATGTCGGGCTTGGTCCCTAGTATTCAAAAGAGCACAGCTTTTTTCTGTAATGTTTCCAACATTGTTGTCAAGGATGCTATCTTGGATATTCTGCCGTTTGAGGAGGGCTTGCTGCCGGTTAGGTATTTGGGGGTCCCCCTTATTTCTTCTAGACTCCTTGCTAAAGATTGTTCTATTTTGGTTGAGAGATTGGAGAAACGTATCGCTAATTGGAGGAATAAGCTTCTTTCGTTCGCTGGTAGATTACAACTTATTATTTCTGTTCTGGCGTCGATGCATGTTTTTTTGGGTAAAGGGATTACCCCGGTGAATTTTATAAATAACCAATAAAAGAACAGGGTGTGTCATGGACTCGACACACACTACTAGCCAAGGCATACCCCGACTAGGGAACCAAACAAACTAGACCAGAGAAAACAAAACACAACCAAGACAAACAACTCGAACGAACACTACCCCAAACTAAACATTAAAACAAAAACAATCCAATGCCTCCTTAGCCTGGATCCGAAATCATATCATTCTTCGAGATCTGCCATCGATCAAGGATCTTCATGTGGTCCGGGTGACTCGCAATCCTGAATCCCATTATCTTCAGTCGAACTGTGTTAATAATAACTTGCGAAAGAATAGCCGGGGACCGCTGACTGTTCGAGAATAGCCGATTATTTCTTTCTTGCCAGATGAAATAAGTAGCAGCCCCTAAGAGAATCTTACATACAATCCTGTCAAGTTTCCTCGAACTAGCACTGTTCTCCATCCAATCCATAACCGACCTCCATGTGTTATTGACTTTCCCCATATCAACCCATTCTCTAACTGTCTCCCACACCTCAGAGGCATACGGACACTGAAAAAAGAGATGATGCCTAGTATCACGATCATAAGAACACAGCGGACAACACATGAGGATGAGATTAGTGGCACTGCCCGCTTCCCATATAGTCATCCTATCCTGAGTCTTTAGCTTGTTGTTAATTACTAGCCATAAATGAAACGAGTGTCTAGGAATACACTGGCTAAACCAAACCGCATCAACCCAAGCAACTTTATCATTTCTCATCCGAAAAGAGTTCCAAGCTTCAGAAGAGTGAAAATGTCGTAAATTACCTTCATAATCCTTCCAGCAAGAACGATCAGCCATATTCTCTACTAAAGTGGGAGCTGAAATATTTATTAGTACCGGAAAAAGATCATACCAAGACATTGGCCATTTCCATTGACCATTATCATCGAGCAACTCGGCAACCGTCGTGTCCAGGTTGAAACCTGCATTGGCAATACGCCTAGGGGAAATAAAGTAACGGATCGGGCTGCAAGAACACCAGTTATCACTCCATGCATTAGTTTGACGACCGCTCTGAATAGACTTCCAAACATAAGGCCGAATCTGATTGCACAGCGCAAGAATCTTTCTCCAACCCCAGCTCGGATTAGCTGAGCATTTAACCTCCCAAAAACTAGTTCCTTTAAGCTTGTATGAATGAATCCAAGAAACCCACAGAGAGCGCCTATTATTGATGATACTCCATATATGGCTAGAAATCAACGCTTTATTAACATCCATGACACTCCGAATACCCAAACCACCTTCCGTCTTAGGCAAGCAAATATCCTTCCATGCCACTTTAGAACGAATAGGACCTTGAACCCCACCATTCCATAGAAACCGACGCATACACTTTTCAAGCTCCTTGACAATTCTGATCGGAAGCATAAAAACTGAAGCCCAGTAAGTATACATAGCTGAAATGACCGAATTAATCAACTGGAGCCTCCCCGCAAAAGATAACGACTTAGACAACCAATTGTCGATCCTCCGTTGCACCCTTTCAACCAGAATTTTACAATCGCTATATGCAAGTTTTGAAGATATAAGTGGCACTCCAAGATAGCGAACAGGAAGGGAACCCTCCTGAAATGGCATTAAGCTCAAAATCTGGTTCTTTGTACGGCCCGTAACATTGCAAAAAAATATAGTACTTTTAGGAGCACTTGGGACCAAACCCGATATCCTCGTAAACCTTTGAAGAGCATCCCTTATCAACTTAACCGAGACACAATCAGCATGAGCAAATATGAACAAATCATCAGCAAAAGACACATTAATAATCTTTTGTTTAGCACAATGCGCATGAAATTTAAAACCTGAGTCAACCGTCGCCGCACGCTGAAGAAGAAGAGAGAGGACTTCCATGACTAAGGTGAATAAGTACAGAGACAAAGGGTCACCCTGCCTAAGACCCCTCTTTCCACTAAAATACCCATGAAGCTCCCCATTGATACTCAAAGAATATGACACTGTAGACACACATTTCATAATCCACATGACCATTTTTCGATGAAATCCAAAACCCAACAAGACAGCTTCAAGAAAAGACCAGTTGACTGTGTCATAAGCCTTTTGGATGTCAATCTTCAAGGCACATCTAGACGGGCCTCTATCAATATGGTAATTATGCATAAGTTCCTGCGTCAGAAGAATATTATCAGTTATTTTACGACCAGGAACAAAAGCTGATTGATTTATGCTGACTAAACCATCCAAGCTTCCTTTAATTCTATCAGTAATAATCTTGCTTATGCATTTAAAGAGGATGTTACAATAGGAAATCGGCCTGTAATCCAGCACCGTGTTAGGGGATTCCTTTTTAGGCACTAATGCTATAATAGTGTGATTGATTTGCTTTAACAACTGGCCATTGTCGAAAAAATCTAGAACTGCATTCGTAACTTGATCACCCACCACATCCCAAGAATGTTTAAAGAAAGCCGAAGTGTACCCATCCGGACCTGGAGCTTTATTTTCACCAATTCCAAACATAGCTTTTTTGACCTTATCACGAGTCACCGAACGAACCATATGATTAGCTGAAAAATCGGTCAGGGTGTTAGCAAATAAGTCCCCAAAATCAAAGTTCTCAACCTGGTCATCCATGCCCAAAAAATTAGTATAATGTTTAAGAAGGGCTGTTGGAACTTGATCACCATCATACCGGTTCCCATGCACATCCATAATACTAGAAATTTTACTTCTAGCATTCCTACTTTGCACACACTTATGAAAGAAAGCAGTGTTTGCATCCCCCGCACACAACCACTCAACCTTGGCCTTTTGTTTAAGGAAGCATTCCTCATCATACGCAGCCGTTTGAAATTCCCGAAGACATTTGGCATGATCGTCACGAAGCAACACATCCAATGGGTTAGCATCCACTTGTCGCTGAATATGGTCAAGTTTAAGCCGTAAATCAGCAACCCTCTCATGCAAGTTACCTTGCCGAAAGAGGATTTTGAGAAAGATAGGCTTCAAGTTTCTCATTTCTTCACTACAGCGAACATAGAGTGACCTTGAACATCCTTAGCCCATTCGCATGCAACAGCCTGCCTAAACTCCTCTTTATTAACAATAAAATTTGGAAATTTGAACGGTTTTGGTTTAATACGGGCCGCCGACGATATCTTCAAAATACAAGGAGAATGATCCGATATACGAGCCGGCTTAAAAAACGCACAACCATCCGGAAAGAGTTCCAGGAATTTAAGATTACCCATAACACGGTCTAACTTCTTCATGACTCCCACACCCTCCCTAGGCTTTTGGTTCCACGTAAAGTGGATGCCATGGCTCGGAATGTCAAGTAATTCAGTCTCCTTTACACAATCGTAGAACTCCCTCATGCCAATAGAATGATTAGAAGGGCCAGATAAACAATCTTCCATATTAAGAGCCACATTAAAATCACCAAGGACTATCCATGGTTTGTCACGAGCCAAAGCATTAAAATTGCTTAAATCTTCCCAAAGTGATCGACGATCATGGTACTTGTTTTCTGCATAAACAAATGAGCAGAAAAAAACTCTATTATCAGCTTTAATGAGGATTTGGGTATGCATCACCTGGTCCGATTGAGAGATAACCATGATATCCACCACATCTGCATTCCATCCAAGAATAATTCTAGTGCCTCTAGAACATAACCCGCCATTAGACGTCCAACTCCAATTCCTAAAGACTTTGTTACAAATATCGGATAACTTATTAACATGGATATGAGATTCTAACACTGCGCAAATACTTAACTTATTTTCAGCTATAAGAACCCGAACCTCAGCTTGTTTAAGGGGCCAGTTCAAGCCCCTAATATTCCAAGCGGCTAAACTATCTATTTAAACCCGTAAACCCGGGAGTGCTTGCCCCCTCAGCATTATTTCCACCAGAATTATCACTCATAAATTTAGACATTTCCGTAGGCACTACCTCTAAAACCTCTTCCTCATAATTAACATTCGGTCTATTACTTACATCCAGCTTTGGCCCCGTTGTTTTCACATTAGCAAGAGGGTTATCCGCATCCCCATCTGACTTCGATAAAGCTTCAAAGGAGTTTTTAGTCGCCACATTGCCATTAACACTAGATTCCGGCTTATCATTCTTCATACCCGACGAGCTTGTACCCGAGTTTCCCACTTTAGGCTTATACACGAACTTGGCCTTCTGTTTCTTTTGTATAACCCCTATTCTAGCCGTTTTCCTCTTATCCATTATGAAACCCTCATCATCAATGACAACTTGCTTAGCTTTAGTTTCGACATTCTTAGGACATGTTTGGTCATTATGACCAAAGATACAGCACACCGAGCACCGCTGAGGCTTCCATTCATACTCAACCTTCACCTTCTCAGTAATATAGCCATCCTCATCAAGCTTCGGAATGGCAACCGTAATATAATCCTTTAAATCATTCTCCGCATTAATCTCAATCAAGGCACGGGCAAAGCTACTTCTCCCCCAGTTATCTACACACATATCTGCCGTATAGCCATCTAACCTTTTAGGAGTACCCAGCTTAGTCGCTAACAAGCTTAGCCCATCATCCGTATAAACTGCAATAGGGACATTATGGAATTTTACCCAAATCGGAACCGATTTGATACACTCCTTTCTGAGGTTGACCGAAGGCGACCAAACATTCAAGAAAAGAGGCACCTTTCTAATTAGCCATGGCCCTCCTTCAAGAACTTTCATCTTCCCCTCCTTAGAATCAAATTTAAAAAAGAAGAACCCTTCAGAGTTCATCATAATCTTGGCAAACCCATGTTTAGACCAAACATTTTTTGCATAGTATTCCACAACAGAAATGGAAGCCGATTGCCCAAAAAATAGCCATACAAAACATTCTCAAATTTGTCCTGGACCTTTTTAATTACCTCACGAGGAATAAGCACATCAGCATCCTGAACCGTCTCTGTAGCATCCAGCTTTCGGAAATTAACCTCTCTTTTCAGCGAATTCTGCATTTTAACCTTGTCCGCATAAGATAAGATGGGTATGTCATTCACCACGTTACTCGAACTAGGGTTTGCATGGGTATCCATCTTAGCAGCCGTATACCCACCTCCCTCCTGATGCTTATTCGCATAAACATTTTCCACAGGAACTGTTACTTTTTCCAACTCATCAATAACATTCATCTTTCGATGTTCAACCTGATTACTTGACACAAATCCACGTCTAGGAGCTAACGGGTTACCATCAATATTCAAAGTTCGAATAGGAGCAAACGGTTTACCATCAATTTTCAAAGACTTAGCATCAAGACTGTTAATAAACGAATCAAGATTAGGACGCCCCTCTTGAAGATTCGACGGCATAGCACTTGTCTTAGATAAAAAAATATCTCCATGCAGCTTTTCGGTGAACGAGTGAAACCCTAAATCCTCCAAATCTGAATCTTTATTTCTCTCCATGCACGACAACAACGTAAACCTCAATCACATACGGCACCAAGAAACCCTAATCCGAAAACCCTAGTGTTAATCTTCAACCCTTAACCGATTAATCCAATGTTTTCGATCTAGCTAAATTAAACTCAGTTAACCGCAATCAAAAACAATCAGATTAATAAATCAGAATATCAAATTAAACACTAAGGAGGCGATTGAAAAGAAAGAACAAAAAACCCTAAATTCAAAATTGGTCACAATTGCTAACTAGTTCGTTATAGAGATTTGATAGATTCAAAACTCCAATCACAGACTGTTATACAAAAGATCACAAAGAAGAATCAAGGATTTCGCGAAGAAGCAAGATCGCCTAGGGTTAGAGAGAAAACGGCCATATCTGCGTGTAATTGGTCCTCGGTTTTTATTTTACCCGCTAGTATTATCAAAGACCTGGAGGCTAAAATGCGGAATTTCTTATGGTCTCAAGAAGCTTCTTTTCATAGAGGGAAAGCCAAAGTCTCTTGGAATGCTATTTGCGTCCCAAAGTATGAAGGTGGGCTTGGGATTCGAAGAGTTGGAGATGTCAACAAGGCTCTAATGGCTTCTCATGTCTGGAGTATTTTGATTAAGAGGAATTCGTTATGGGTTGCATGGATTTATTCATATAGGTTAAAGCATCGTAATTTTTGGATGTGTAGCGAAGTAGCGAATTGTAGCTGGTCCTGGAGGAAGCTTTTGCAAATCAGGCCACTATTGAGAAATTATATTTGGTCGAAGTTGGGGGATGGTAAAACAACTTCAGCTTGGTACGACACTTGGAGTAATCTGGGGCCTCTGACAAATTTTTTATCGTCTCGAATGATCACCAATGCGGGCTTTATGTTACATGCCAAGGTTGCGGATGTTTATTCAGAGAATGCCTGGGCCTGGCCGCAGGTATGGAGGTCTCGGTTTACATTTTTGGATTAGCTGGATAATATCCACTTGCACCCGAATAGAGTGGACAGGTTATGCTGGAAAGAAGGTGATGATTTGCATGATTTTTCGTCGTCTAGAGTTTGGCATTCGGTTCGTTCTAGGGAGCAAGAGATCGATTGGGTTAATATTGTCTGGTTTAGTCAATGCATCCCCAGACACGCTTTCTTAATGTGGCTCATTATGCGTCAGAAACTCCTGACGCAAGACATTATTTTAAAATGGGATATCTCAAGACGGAAAAACATGAACATGATGTGTTGTCTTCTATGTTTCGAGAATGTTGACTCCCATGAGCACCTTTTCTTTGAGTGTCGTTTCTCAACTCAAATTTGGTATATGGTTCGAGAGAAGGCGGGTATGGCTAAGGTTGATCAGAAATGGAGCTCCATTATTAGTTGGCTTAAGGATCGAGGGAAGTCAAAGAGGGCGATTGATTATGTCAGCAGAATTTTGGTTGGGGCGACGGCTTATGTTATTTGGCAAGAGCGTAATGCGAGATTATTTAGAAACCAAACGAGACCCCCGGATATTATACGCGATACAATTCTAAAAACTGTTCGTTATAAATTAATGGGCGTCAAATTCAGACAGTGTGCTAATGTGAGAAATCTGCTGGGAGATTGGGAGATTGCTGAAGATATAACGAACGACGATGGAGACTAATTTTCATGCTTTTAGATAATAGTGCTGGTTCTAGATGCTAGTCTAGTTGTGTTTAGTTTCTCGTTGTTTGTTCTTTGGTTTACTTACATGAGGCATGTCTCATGTTTGAACTAGTGTGGACGTCTCCTCACTACTTGTTTTTTTTTTTTTTTGGGTAAAGGGTTTTACCCCGGTGATTTCATTCCAAACAAAGCAAATACGTACAAGTGAAGTAGAAAAAACCTACTCCAGTTCTCTTACATGACATGCCATATAAGAGTAAAACAAGGAAACAAGCCACAACTAAGCATAAACCAACTAGACACTAATACAATTAGGTCTCTTCGAAGGTCTCTATTGAACTCAACTTCCAATCTTCCAAGATTTTCCTCACATGCGCCGTATCCTTATACTTGAAAGATAATAACTTCAGCCTCACATTGTCGATAACGATGTTTGAAAGCACTTCAGGCGGTCTTAATTGATTGTTGAAGAACCTGTAGTTCCTTTCTTGCCATACAAAATATGTAGTCGCCTTGATGACGAGTTTAGCAATAACCGAGTTTATAAAATCACCTTCCAATCTTCCAAGATTTTCCTCACTGCTTGTTTCATTGGTTTGTGAATATATAAAATCACCGGGGTAACCCTTTACCAAAAAAATGAGTATAACCACTATTTTATTCAGTAAATAAAATGGGTTATGTTAAACTATCAAGTCGTTATGATTTGGGATGGTTATGGTAACGTTTGATGCAAAACTAAGCGGTAAAACGGTTAAAAATCGGCTTTTCGAAGGATTTTTATAAAACTGTTTTAGATCAGTAACCAAACTGATTTTTAGCTATAAAAATATGTATTTTAACTTATATTAAGGTTACTTGGTGTTTGGTTAGTCATACGTGACTTCCGACGCCCAAAAACGTTACCGAATCGCTAAAATACACATTTTTCAATGTACACTAGATGGGTTGTTCATGGGTAAACTTTATGTGTTACAATGTGTTATGTGTTTTATTATATGTGTATGATGACATGTTAATACTTGACAAGATTATGTGTATTACGATATTTACTATATGTCACGTTTGAGTATATATATTACGACGCGCAAATCGTAGATATATTGCTTATAACATGATGAGGGTCACCAATAAAATCGTTCAAGTCACAAACTTCTTAAAATATATATATATGAACTCATATATATATAATTACACCAATATAATAAAAAAATAACTTTTCAAGAAAGTCTCAAAGTTATGTGAAAATTCTATGTATCGGAGAAACTTAGGTATTTTGTGAGTTTTTGATTATTAAATCGTTCTTACTTAATTTAGGACGAATAAACAATTTGAGGGATTGTGTTAACACTTAAAAACGCACCCAAAGGTGAGTACATTGTTCCCCTATTTTACGTTTTTCAAATGTTTTGGGGTGAAGCATATGTGCATAACTTTACTTTCCGTTTTCATGACTTTATACATATTTTGTTATATTGTACACATAATACAAATTTTCAAGACATTTTATTGGCATATTGACTTAGTATGTCTATTACATGGTTTTACAAAGACATTTTCATGACTTGCTTACATTGAAAAGGACATTTGGTATGTTTAACGAGTTAGTAGTACATTCATTAACATTGATCACGCCGCTCGGTAGTATGTAATAGCGTTATATGACTTGACAAATCCCGTTCCCGCTTTCTAGGAATTTCGGAAGGGGAATGACAGAATCCGAATACATTTTTGATAAACCTTGATCCTGATAAGGGTTTATCCGACAGTCTCATGGCTTGAGTGTATGCGATAGACAAACCGTATAAATGTTCATATCGATAAAAGCAATGGTTTTCAAAACATAACTTTTGTTTTAAAATTTTGTTTATTCAAAAACCTTGTTTTGTACATGACATTTTGATTACATAAGACATTTGTTTATACATGACATTATGCATTTGGCTTGAGTAAATACTATTTATTCGCCATACAAGACATGGTTTATACTTGACATTTGACATTGGATATTGACATTTAAACAAAACATTATTTCATGGTTATTAATAAGTGATTTAAGTAACGAGACGTGTGTAACATGATAAAAGTATGGTGGATACGCCGCTGGTACTTCCTATATAAAAGTGCTTTTATTATATTGCATATCGTGGCGTTATCTAAACCACTTCAACAAAGACAAGACATGACATATTTTATACATATTATTTTATGTTATGTGTTTTGTTTGAACTAAGACAATGTAATAATTTAAACTTGTAAAACTTAACTTTAATTATCATGTGTTGTGAAACAATAATTCTGCCACACTACTCCCCGACGATTCCGCCACGTTTTGTTGTTTTACACGGTCGGGGTGTGACAGTTTACAGGTTGCAATACCTCATTAGACTACAAGAGTGAAAAGTTATAAACCTTGTTTTCAAAAGTGTATAGTGTTGCAACATAATTAACCAACTCAAATCAAGTTGGTTATAGTTTATAAAATATCGTAGCCATGAATCTTAACCCAAAACATTTGTTTAAGTAAACCAAATTGTAAATCATCTCGTACTAAAACTCGTATGGTTTATATTATTTAGAAAACATCGTTGTGTGACATCGTTTTAAAATTGTTTACCCAAGTGAACTAAATAATGTTACGGAATATAATATGATAAAAACACTTATATATAAGAAGTACCAGCGGCGTATCTACCATGCTTTTATCATGTTACACCCGTCCCATTCACAACCCAAAACCAATCGTTTGTTCAATTCATTTAACTCGTTTAAATCGTTCCAAATCGTTTAAATCGTTCCAAATCGTTTAAATCGTTCTCGTTTTAATTGTGAAAACTACTTTTGGTCGTCTCGCTAATAACTTCCAAACCTTCGTAACTCGTCCATTGTTAAACTCGTATTAACAAACCACCAAAAGGTAAGTAACAATCACAGATTCAGTCGTTACCCACATAACCCCCACACATAACCATGGGTGCAGTCTGATAACGGGATTTGTCAGATCCTATGGTACCATAACCTAATACTGGTCGGTTCGGCCAAAACTAATGAATGTTATTCGTTATGTAACTACGTCCAACAAGTTTGTTCACATCATCGAAATCGTTATTTATTTAATATAAACCATATTAATCGTTTTTGTAACCATCGTAAAAAGTATTGAAATCGTTTAACACATATGAATCACCCCAAAACAATTGAAAATAGTAAAATAGGGGAACTGTGTACTCACATCGAATTGCAAGTATCCTTGATCTAAAGAACTCAACAAGGCTCAAGCAAACCAAGGAAATCAAGTAGCACCTAGTAATCGGATCACTAGGTTAATAAATCGACACCTAAATCGGAAGATCAGATAGAATGAGGTCTCGTAAACCAAATGAGTATTGGAACTCATGTGATATGGTTTAACGAAGCCTACATCCTAAATCGGAACCTATCCTAAGTGCTTTCGACCCGTTACGACCGATTAAGGTAGCTTACACCACTTTAACGCGTCGTTCGCGCAAATGCGCGTTCAAGATGCCTAACTAGTCCTATGACAAGTATTATATGCCCTAACATGTTTTAATATGTTGCATAATCAGTTTAGGTGACAAAAGTTAAGTTTTTTTTTTTTGGGTAAAGGGTTACCCCGGTGATTCTATAAAAATGCAACCGCAAATAAGAACAAGTAGTGAGGATGTGTTCCACACTAGTTCATATATAGGACATGCCCCATATATGTATGACAAAGCAAAACAAAGTAACTATGACACCCCATAACCTAGCCTACTATACATCATGAAAGAGATCTAGTAGACAAAACAATGCAAAAACAAAGCAAAATCCTCAACCGCCATCATCAAAGATAAAGCTGCCACAAACCGGCAACCCCTTTAAACGAACCAAAAATGGCCTATCCATTGGAGAATTTTGTGGAAAAGGTGCTTGCCCCTGCTTTCGAAGAAAAAGGATGAGTACCCGATGTCATAAATTCACTAGTTTCATTGTAGACTTCAACGACCTCCTCTTCATCCGAATCCTGCCTGTCACTCGACTGTTTCTCCTTCTTCTCTATACGACCCACAGTACTACCTCCCTGACCACCATCATCATCCTTAAGGGCATCAAAGGGGTTTGACGTTGATACCTGATTGTACATCGGCTTCTTCAAGGACAAATTTGGTTTAGGGTTTACAACTGGTCTGTACACTACCTTAGGCTTCTGATTTTTCATGTGAAGACCTTGGTTAGTAGATTTCTTCTTCTTTGCACCCACAACCTGAAAATCATCAATTTTCTTTCCAGAATCCCCACTCGTAACGACCTGAGGGCTCTTTGGACACGAGTTATCCTCATGACCAAACACGCAACAAGATGAGCACCTTAAAGGCTCCCAATCATATTCGATTTTAACCTCCACCATTGAGTGACCATTACCCTCTAAAGATGGGATTGCAACTGTAACACTCCTCTTTAGCTCAGCCCCGGCTTGAATTTCAATGAGAGCTCTAGCATAACTGCTTCTTCCCCATGACTCAGCACACATTGTAGCAGTGTACGAATCTAGCATCTTAGGCACCCCAATCTTAGAAGCAAGCAAACTAAGACCGTCCTCAGTATATGCTGCTAACGGCACTTCATGCATCTTAACCCAAACTGGGATAGCCTTTATATCTTCTTTTTCCAACTTGACAGAGGCCGACCACTCCTTCAAAATTATCGGAACATTTCTAATCATCCAAGGCCCATCCTCCACCAATTTATCCATCCCTTCCTTTGTTTTGAATTTAAAGAAAAAGAACCCGTTTGCATTCATCATTAGTCTAGAAAGACCATATTTAACCCAGTTGTTCTTTGCAAAATAATCCACCACAGGAAAAGCCAGCCTTTTACCCAGAAAATATCCATACAACGTGTTAGCATACCTGTCAGTGACTTGTTTAACCGAAGACAATGGAATGACGACATCAGCTCCATCAACCGACTCGCTAGATTCCATCATCCGAAAATTAACCTTTACATTCTCCTTTGCAGTGTTCACTACCCTAGCAAATGATAAAGGTTCTGCAGCAACAGAAGCTTTAGAAATCGAGTTACCAGCCAATGGAGTTGATAAATTCACTCCATGATCACCTGTTGTTGACGAGAACAGCTTATCCACCTGAACCGGAGCCGTGACCTTAGTAAGTTCATCGATGATGTTGATACCACGTCTCGGCTGAATATTGTTCCCATCAACATCAAGAATTCGATCCGCTATTTCTTTAAATGACAGTGGTGGCCTTCCACCAGGTTTCAAGCGTTCATCCATTAAACTGAACCCTAGCAGCCAGAATTCGTTCAAGAAACAAGCCGCCTAAAAAAACCCTAGTAGCAGTCAATCACCAATACACTTGCCGAAACCCTAATCAGATGAATAGGCAGCCGCAAACCCTAATCAGAATAATAGGCAGCCGCAAGACCTTAATCGGAACCAGGAGGAAGAATCTGATGCGCCGAAACCCTAAAGATTGATTCTGCCGCAACCCTATTCAGCAAACAATTGGAACGAACTTAATCTGCCAGAACAAATGGAAAAATGCCGTCGCTCCAAGAACAATCATGAACCGAATTAGAAAAACGAATTAGAGAAAACACATAACCCTAGAACTCAAAACTTAGTCTGATTTCAATTGATTGGAACCCAAAAGAAACGAAAACAGAATCCTTAGATACAAACCAAGATCAATCCAGACCAAGAAATTGATTGAATTCGTCTAGGGTTTCAAGTCGCCCAAATCGCCAATTCGTCTAATCCGCCAACATGGCCTTACACATTTGACAAAAGTTAAGTTACATATGCTTAAAATCCAATTATGCATGAAAAGGGCATTTTGGTCATTTACCTAAAGCATATAAACTACCTATCATACAACTAATTAAAGTAAGTGACCATAAGGTATAACCTCGGAAGGTTATTCCCTATACAACTATGGTCACTAAACATGCTTGGTCGGATCCTAATGATCGACCAAATGGGTCGGGTTCGAAAGTCTAAGCAGTTGTTAAGACCGCTTATCTGACGACCCTATACAAGCACTAGACTAAATGTGACGAGTTAAACATGTTAAAACATGTTTAAAAAAGTTAGAAAACAAGTTTGATATCAAAACAAAGGGTTTTGATACCCAAGAATAGTTTGGTTGCAAAATACGCATAAACACGTATTTTGACCGAAACTATGACTCGTCACTACGCCTAATCAACGTGGTAATTAGTAGGTATAGTCATAAGGGACTATAACCATCGTGATTACGCTCACGTTGCAAAGTTCAATCGAACTTTGTGTTGACCAATTCATAGTCAAAGCAGAAAGTCAAACACTGTTTGACTTTCATTCTCGAAAAACAATAACAAGCACGAAAGAAACTTACAAAGGGTCCAAGCAATGAAGATTTGAACTCAAAAATTCTCAAGTATGAAGCTTCACAAGGAGTGCTTCAACTTAGAGAAGAAGATTGAGATCAAATGTGAGGAAGATGAAGTGAAAATGGTGGGTATTTATAGACTTTCCACAACCTTTAGGATCGTTCCTCGATAATTGAGCTTCGATCTAGACCGTACATGTAAGGCACATTGTTTTGGAATACTAGGGGTACCCAAAACCATCACATGGTATTGAAAAAGTTACACAAAAGACCCCCAAGTTCAATCCCATTGTCAAAAATGATGTTTCTGCCCAAATGAGTTGGTGGCATGCCGCCACCAAAAAACCATTAGGCTATGGCGCGATGCCACGGGTCCCCTGTTACCAGAAAGTTTGCCAAAATGGTAGAAATGGTCCCTGCAACACTTTTAAGCCATTTTCGATGCGTTTAAACCCCGTTAACCCCATTTCAAGGCTCTAAAATAAAGTTAAAGTATAGGGAACATGAAATATGCTCAAAAATATCTCAGATGTCGGTTCGTTTGGTCGTACGGTTGCGTTATTCGGTTAATTACGACGAAAACTTGAACGGACGCAAAAACGATCCAAATTAAGCGACGAATGGTATTTTTGCATTCCAATCACTAAAATAAAATATTTTAATGGTTACAAAAATTTTTGGATGTCCGGATATATTTAGAACATAAGATATGCGCGAAAATGCAAACTTATGCACTTTTTGACGATTTTAGTCCCTATTGATCAAGAAAGTTTATTTTCGCATACCAAACCCCTCAAAGCCTATTTCTAAGCTATGTAAAGGATATTTAGGGTATGTTTAACTTATGATCAAGTTACGGAATGTTCATTACCATACGAATCGGCATACTTTCGCAGTTCGACACAAATAGTCCCTGCGATAGAATAAACTTATTTTTGACACACCAAACCATCCAAAACTTGTTTCTAAGTCATGTAAAGGTTATTTAAGGTATGTTAAGCCTATGTCATTTTTCCGGAGTGTTTGTCACGTTAAACTGACTGTGTTTACGCACCAATTTGCGTATAACTTTCCAGAAAGCGATTTAAAGCTTGAAATCGAACTCGAATCAAATCGTAAAATCATCAAACACAAACACACACATAATAACACCAAAACACATTGTTTTATTGATTATTGATATTGTTTTACATTGTACATCGATTACAGAGCACAGTTGTCACAGTCTCCCCTACTTCAGGAAATTTCGTCCCGAAATTTTAACTAGATGAAACTTATGAAAACAAATGCGGATACTTCTCTTTCATTTGGTCCTCACATTTCCAAGTAAACTCTGGGCCATGTTTGGACTCCCAGCGAACCTTGACCTATCGAATTCGCTGGTTCTTCAACTGTTTGACTGCACGGTCCACTATCTCCACAGGTTTCTCGACAAAGTGCATCGTTTCATCAACTTGAATTTCGTCGAGTGGAATATGAAGATCAGCATCGGCTAAACACTTTCGCAAATTGGACACGTGGAATGTAGGGTGGATATTCCCAAGTTAAGGAGGTAGCTCTAATCGATAGGCAACCTTTCCGACTCTTTCAACAATCTTAAATGGTCCAACATATCAAGGTGCAAGTTTTCCTTTCTTTTCAAATCTCACCACTCCCTTCCAAGGGGATACCTTGAGTAGGACACAATCTCCGACTTGAAATTCCAAGGGCTTGTGTCGCATATCCGCATAACTCTTTTGACGGCTTCTAGCTGTCAGAAGGTTATCGCGAATCTTCTTAATTTTGTCTGTTGTTTCCAGAATGAGCTCAGGTCCAGTAGGCTGAGCTTCACCGATCTCATTCCAACAGACAGGTGAACGACATTTTTGACCTTATAAAGCTTCGAATGGTTCCATATTGATACTAGCATGATAACTATTGTTGTAAGAGAACTCGATCAATGGAAGATGAGAATCCCAATTACCACCAAAGTCTACCACGCATGCTCTAAGCATATCCTCCAATGTTTGAATCGTCCTCTCAGATTGTCCATCTGTTTGGGGATGATAAGAAGTTCTTAGATTTAGTTGGGTTACCAAGGCAGATTGCATGGTCTTCCAAAAATGAGATGAAAATCGGGCATCACGATCAGAAATGATATCCAAAGGAACACCATGTCGAGATACAATCTCATCAACAAAAATCTTTGTAAGTTTATCAGCAGATAGATCCTCGCGAATCTGAATAAAATGAGCTGACTTCATTAATTGATCGATAACAACCTAAATAGCATCGTGTCCTTTAGATGTACGCGGTAACTTAGTGATGAGATCCATCGCAATGTTCTCCCACTTCCATACCGGTATCTCTGGTTGTTCTAGCAAACCAGAAGGTCGCTGATGTTCAGCCTTGACTTTGAGACAAGTTAGGCATTTCGATACATACAAAGCAACATCGTTCTTCATACCAGGCCACTAATACTGAGTACGAAGATCCTTGTACATTTTGTCAGCACAAGGATGGATAGAATATCGAGACTTATGAGATTCGTCCATCACTAAAGTGCGATGATCGTCTTGTTTCGGAATCCACAAACGATCCTTGAAATATAGTCACCCATCGTCTTTCGTTTCGAGTTTAAGCTCAAGTTGAAGTGGTAGCTCATATTTCAATAAGCCTTTGGTTACACAAGATCGTTGAGCTTGAATGACACGAGATTGAATATCAGATAGAGTTCGAACAGAATGAAGCTTGACTCGTTCCTTTCAACTTAGCGCGGCTACGACATTCGCCTTACCATGATGGTAGCGAATTTCGCAATCGTAATCGTTCAATAGCTAAACCCAACGTCGTTGTCTCATATTCAGCTCCTTCTGATTGAGAATGTGCTGGAGACTTTTGTGGTCTGTAAAAACCAAACACTTTGAGCCATAAAGATAGTGTCTCCAGATTTTGAGAGCAAATACCACAGCACCCAACTCAAGATCATGAGTCGTATAGTTCTTCTCGTGAACTTTTAGCTGTCTTGACGCATAAGCTATAACTTTACCTCGTTGCATAAGAACACAACCAAGGCCTAGATTCGACGCATCACAATAGACAACAAAATCATCATTTCCTTCGGGCAAAGATAGAACAGGAGCATCATAGAGTTTTTGTTTCAGCATTTGGAACGCTTCTTCTTGTTTAGGCCCCCACTCATAAGGCTTATTCTTCTGAGTCGAAGCAGTGAGAGGAACCGCGATCCTTGAGAAGTTCGAAATAAATCATCGATAATACCCATCAAGACCAAGAAAAGAACGAACTTCTGTGGGTATCGTAGGTGTATTCCAATACTTAATTGCAGCAATTTTGGAAGGATCCACATGAATACCCTGCTTGTTAACAATATGACCCAAAAATTGAACTTCCTTAAGCCAAAATTCACACTTGGAGAATTTAGCAAAAAGTTGTTCCTTCTTCAGGAGTTCCAGTGTCAAACGAAGGTGTTGTTCATGATTGGCTCGAGACTTCGAATAAATGAGAATGTCATCGATGAATACAATGATGAACTTGTCTAAATAAGGCTTACAAACCCTATTCATTAAGTCCATGAAGATAGCTGGGCCATTCGTCAAACCAAAAGGCATGACAGTAAACTCGTAGTGTCCATATCTCGTAAGGAAAGAAGTTTTGGGAATATCTTCTTCGAATACACGAAGCTGATGATACCCAGAACGCAGATCGATTTTAGAAAAATATGAAGCACCCTGCAGTTGATCAAAGAGATCATCGATTCGTGGTAGGGGATATCGATTCTTGATGGTAAGCTTGTTAAGCTCACGATAATCGATGCACATTCGAAAAGACCCATCTTTCTTTTTCACAAACAGGATTGGAGCGCCCCAAGTTGAATAACTTGGTTGGATGAATCCTTTATCAGATAACTCTTGAAGCTGTTTCAATAATTCTTGCATCTCAAAAGGCGCAAGACGATAAGGTGCTTTCGCAATCGGGTTGGCATTGGGTACAAGATCAATATGAAACTCGACTTGACGAACTGGAGGCAAACCAGGCAGTTCATCAGGAAATACCTCTGGATAATCATGAACAATCGGAATATCTTGAATACACTTGCTCTTTCCTTTCTCTTCGGTGACATGTGCCAGAAATGCAACATATCCTTTTCGTAAATAACTTTGAGCTTTCGTACACGACATTAGTTTCAAACCTCCAGATGGTTTTTCGCCACGAACTTCTAGGACTTCACCAGACGAAAGATGAATACGAACAATCTTATCGAAACAAACCACCTCAGCATGATGCTTAGTTAACCAATCCATCCCTACGATAATATCGAAACTTCCAAGTTGCATCGGTGTGAGGTCAATAGGAAAAAGATGGTTATCGAGGTACAATTGACAATCGCGAATAACAGAATCGAGTACGATCGGTTTACCAGTAGCAACTTCGACAGATAAGGGTTTCCTCAGTTTAGTTCTAGGTATCGCACGCAAAGGCTCAAATGATAACGAAACAAAACTTCTATCGGCACCAGAATCGAAATGAACAGATGCAGATCGTTGGTTAACAAGGAACATACCATTGAAAACCTTGTTGTTAGCTCGAGCCTCGTTTGCATTCAGATTGTATGCTCGTCCATGAGCGGGATTCACATTTGCATTCGCATTCGCGTTTGGATTTGCAAGCCTCGGACAATTGTTGCGGAAGTGACCCATTTCACTGCAGTTGTAACACGAACCAGGTGGGAATCTAGCAGCATTCCCTTGAACCTGTGCTAGATTCTGAGCGGCTTGATTCTGACCCAAACGACAGATGTTGGCCAGATGCCCAAGTTTACCACAAGTAGTACACTGTTTGCAAGTCTGTTGGGTAGCATGATGACCATTGCATCGAGTACAATAAGGTGCATTACCAGCATACTGTTTCTTCGCAGGAGGTTGAGCCGGTGGGTTTTGAGTATTCTGACTCATGACAGCAAAATTCTGGGAAGCCTTGCGCTTCCTCGACCTCTTTGAAGACTCGCCTTTCTTCTTACCCTTACCTTTACCATTGTCTTGAACGGAATCGGCCGACTGCTTCTTGTCACCCTTGCGGGCCAGTTTCCCTTTTCTGACCTGAGACTCGGTCAGAGTAGCAGCCAATTCGATCGCTTGACGAACAGTAGTAGGATTACTGCCAGTCACGATGTCTTGCACAGAATCAGGTAAACCATCGATATACCTCTCAATCGCTTTCTCCAACGGGGTAACCATGGTAGGACACAACAAACCTAGTTCCTCGTAACGATCCGTGTAAGCACGGTGTTCTCCCCCATCTTGTTTCAGATCATCAAATTCTCATTCCAAAGCCCGAATCTCGTGACGGGGACAGAACTCTTTCATCATGAGAGCTCGAAGCTCTTCCCAAGTTTGTGCCATAGCCACATCGGCACCCCTATCACACATCACACCATTCCACCATGTAAGAGCACGCTTCTCAAAAACACTTGATGCAAACTCAACCTTACGCTCATTTGGACATTGAACATGTCTAAATGTGCTCTGCAAACTTTCAAACCATTGCAGGAGCGCAGTTGCTCCTTGAGACCCAGAAAACTTTAGCGGTTTAGCTGAATTGAAATTCTTGAAACTACACTGAGCATTATTGTTGTTATTGTTGTTTTATAATTGATGAATCTGGGTTACTATGTTCGGAAGCACAACATCCATTTACTGAGAGATAAGGGCTGCGATTTCTTCGTTAGTTTGAGGTTGTGCATCTCATCGAGGAGGCATTTTCTAAAAGGGACAAGGAGACATGAGAAATGAGTGAGATCGATAATTGGATAAACAAAAGAGGTATTGAAAACATCAACAAAACATAAGGAAGGCGATCATTTGTTCGTTGCCTCGAACAAACAAACGACACGCAGTGACTAATCAAAGTAAATGGGTCAATACAATGTATCGCGAAGACATGCTTTAGCCTATAAGTGGACACTCACCCCAAGAGTTCCCAGGTAAGAGTGACTGGTCCGATTATGTGGATTTGTACGGACACTCTAGCCTTAGACAGAAAACCCGAGGTACAGGCATCCACTCTTCCAGATTGCTCGTGTTCACACTATAAGACCCAAACTTTGACGAGATTTGAAAACTTAGAGGGTTCAAAATCTTATAAGAAATCATCTATAAGAAATCATCTGACGAGATTAGATGATTGATTTTCAAATCGGATTTGTATTGTCTTAAAAAAATCGAAACACAAGTAAACTTGCGTTAGGGTCCTAGAAAAGTTATAGTCTAGGTCAAAGCATCACTAATAACCTAATTCCCTATAACCATTGGCTCTGATACCAACTCTTCTGTCACACCCCGACCGCGTTAAAACAACAAAACCGCGGCAGAAACGTCGGGGGTGTCGTGGCAGAATTATTGTTTCACAACCATGGATTCAAAAAGTTTCGTTTTATTGATTCATTTGATAATTTACATTGTCTTAAAACAAAACAAATAAGTTAAACATAGTCTATCATCGTTATTAAATCACTAAGGCCTCGTCCAGTCCTAAGTGAGCATGCATCCTAGCAATCAACATCATTCAACAACACCTGAAACATATGTAAAAAAAACAAAGTCAGCAAAGAAATGCTGGCGAGCACATAGGTTTTATGAGAGTGTCGGATTCATGGCTCGTTACAGGTTGCAATACCTCATTAGACTACAAGAGTTAAAAGTTATAAACCTTGTTTTCAAAAGTGTATAGTGTTGCAACATAATTAACCAACTCAAATCAAGTTGGTTATAGTTTATAAAATCTCGTAGCCATGAATCTTAACCCAAAACATTTGTTTAAGTAAACCAAATTGTAAATCATCTCGTAGTAAAACTCGTATGGTTTATATTATTTAGAAAACATCGTTGTGTGACATCGTTTTAAAATCGTTTACCCAAGTGAACTAAATAATGTTACGGAATAAAATCTCTCAATTCTTTTACAAAGATGTCGGGTTTGTTGCCTAATGTTCAGAAAAGTACAGTTTATTTCTCGAATGTTCCATCGTTTGTTAAATCTGCTATTTTGAATATTATGCCGTTTATGGAGGGTACTTTGCCAGTGAGATATTTGGGTGTTCCTCTTATATCTTCTCGTTTACTTTACAAAGATTGCTATGTATTGGTGGAGAAGCTCGAAAAACGTATCATGCATTGGAGGAACAAGTTACTATCGTTTGCAGGCAGGTTGCAACTTATTATATCGGTTTTGTCCTCTCTGCATATTTACTGGTCTTCTGTGTTTATTTTGCCTTCTCGGGTGATTCTTAATTTGGAAGCGTTGATGCGGAATTTTTTATGGTTTCATGACAATGCGTTTCAAAGAGGCCGGGCTAAGGTTTCTTGGAAAGCAGTTTGTGTTCCTAAGTATGAGGTGGGTTAGGGATTCGTCGTATTGGTGATGTTAACAAAGCCCTTATGTCAGCGCATATCTGGAGTATTCTTTCAAGGCGTAACTCTTTGTGGGTTGAGTGGGTTCATTCTTACAGGTTAAGAGGTAAAAGTTTTTGGGCTTATAAAGTTCCTTCTTCGTGTTGCTGGTCGTGGAGGAAGATTCTTCAGGTTCGGCCGGTCATGAGGAGTTTTGTTTGGTCCGAAATTGGAAATGGTTCGAATACTTCAGCTTGGTTCGATACGTGGAATGATTTAGGCCCGATGATTTAGATCCTCTCACCGAGAGTTATTGCAAATGCAGTTTTCAATATGGAGTCTAAAGTTTTTGATATTTACTCGGACTCTTCGTGGAGGTGGCCAACTGCTTGGAGAGATCTGTTTCCTGTCCTTATACAACTATATAATATGTCTATTGATCCGAATAAGGCTGATAAACTCTTATGGCGCCAAGGGGATCAGCTTCATGATTTTTCTACGGCTCGAGCATGGGAGTCTTTCAGACATCGAGAATTGGAGGTAGAGTGGTGTCGTATAGTTTGGTTTGCCCAATGCGTCCCTCGTCATGCTTTTTTAATGTGGCTTATTATGAGGCGCAAACTTCTTACTCAGGATAAGATTTTGAGTTGGGACATCTCGCGTAGAAAGAATATGAACATGATGTGCTGTTTGTTATGTTATGCTAACCATGATTCTCATAGTCATCTGTTTTTCGAATGTAAGTTCTCGGCTCAAGTTTGGCATAAGGTTAGGCATAAAGTGGGCATGGAGTCGGTTCAATCGAAGTGGGAGGATATTGTTAATTGGCTTCTAGTTCGGTCCAGGTCGAAATCAGCGGCTAACTACGTTGCAAGGTTATTGGTAGCGGCCAGTGCTTATTTCATCTGGCAGGAGCGTAATGCAAGATTATTCAAGAATGAGTTGAGACCTCCGGAAACTATTGTTGACAGTATTATCCAACAGGTGCGTTACAAATTGACGGGAGCGAAGCTGAAGAACTGTGACAATGTGCGAAGGCTTCTAGGTGACTGGGCGATTAATGGAGCTGATCTTCATGAAGACGGGGGTTGATTGAGTAGTTTTCTTATTATGTCCTAGATACTAGTCTAGTTGTTTTTTCCGTATTGGTGGTGTTTCTTTGTTTTTCTCGTTGTTTTACTTTCATGGGGCATGTCCTGTGATTAAACTAGTGTAGACTATCTACACTACTTGTGTTTATTGGTTGTGAATATATAGAATCACCGGGGTAACCCTTTACCCAAAAAAAAAACACTTATATATAGGAAGTACCAGCGGCATATCTACCATGCTTTTATCATGTTACACCCGTCCCATTACCTAATCACAACCCAAAACCAATCCTTTGTTCAGTTCGTTTAACTCGTTTAAATCATTCCAAATCGTTTAAATCATTCCAAATCATTTAAATCATACCAAATCGTTTAAATCGTTCTCGTTTTAATTGTGAAAACTACTTTTGGTCGTCTCGCTAAGAACATCCAAACCTTCGTAACTCGTGCATCGTTAAACTCGTATTAACAAACCACCAAAAGGTAAGTTAACAATCACAGATTCAGTCGTTACCCACATAACCCCCACACAAAACCATGGGTACAGTCTGATAACGGGATTTGTCAGATCATATGGTACCATAACCTAATACTGGTCGGTTCGGCCAAAACTAATGAATGTTATTCGTTATGTAACTACGTCCAACAAGTTTGTTCACATTATCGAAATCGTTATTTATTTAATATAAACCATATTAATCGTTTTTGAAACCATCGTTAAAAGTATTAAAATCGTTTAACACATATGAATCACCCCAAAACAATTGAAAACAGTAAAATTGTAGAACTATGTACTCACATCGAATTGCAAGTATCCTTGATCTAAAGAACTCAACAAGGCTCAAGCAAACCAAGGAAATCAAGTAGCACCTAGTAATCGGATCACTAGGTTAATAAATCGACACCTAAATCAGAAGATCGAATAGAATGGTGTCTCGTAAACCAAATGAGTATTGGAACTCATGTGATATGGTTTAACGAAGCCTACATCCTAAATCGGAACCTATTGTCACACCCCCAAATTCCACCTGCGGAGCACCGTCCGCTTGAGGGCGTGACCGACCAGGATCCAGCCACCAATTATACTGAGCATTGGATAATAGTAAGGATGATCACCAACCATAATGGTTAGTAAGCACCATCGTTAAAGTTCAAATGTTTAGGTTCAAATAACAGTTAAGTAAGTAGCGGAAGCATAGGCAAAATAGTTTAAACAAAGTTCATAGTTCAAGTTATTTAGAACCCAACACGCGGGTTTAGACGACCACTACACTTCCCAAGCTGCAAGCTCCTGAGTCACTGGTTACCTGCAAAGCATGCAGTAAGGGGTCAACAATAATGCTGAGTGAGTTCACTAGTTGTCCAGTTTTAATTACCAAAAACTTGTTTCACCAGTTAATTTATCCGTTTATACATGCCATGGGGAGCTACCCCAAAAGTTAGCAACTAAACTGTTTTTCCAATACCGAACACTAGGTGACCGTTGCGTATCCGCAAGAAAGTGCCCCGATGTCAATGTTCTATCATCATTGACGGATGCCTGAGTACATTAGTTCACGACCGATCCCATACCTTGGCACGGTGTGAGGTTGGTAAGACCTAAATAGCGCTATCAACTAATAACCCGTTCGCCTGGCCCCGGCGACTAATCGGTATTAAGTAGTAGGGACTTTAAGTGATAGAGTTTCGTTTAGTGCCGTTTGTTGCAATCCGTATAAACAGTAATTAACTAAAAGGTTTCCCAATGACAAGGGAAGGAAAAGTAAGTTTGTTCCCAGTAACTAGGGAAGGAATGTAGATGGTATCCCCTTTACAAGGGGATAGGGTTGTTTTAGTCTCGTGTCCCAAACCACCGGGACGCATGCTTTTAAGTTGTGAACTCACCTTGGGTTGCTCGGTAGATTATTTTACCCGGTCAAGTATGTTGGTCACCACGTCCTAGCATGGTTACCAAGTATGGGTCAAGTTGGGTACAAATAAACACATAGCGAACACGTACGGCAAACACATATAGCAAACACGTATAACATGCGTAACAACAAACAGTTGGTCAGCCCATACAATCAGCAGCAACAACACGTAGCCCAGTCAACAGAAAACCCAACAGTCAAAGTCCAATAACACCAAAATAGCCCAGTCGAGACAAGGGTGGTTGCGACTCGCAACCGAGGTCTCGGTTTATCACGTTTTGGTTACGAGTCGCAACCAGAGGTTCCGACTCGCAACCGGCGGTTCCGACTTGACAGCAGTGATTACGACTCGCAACCGGATTCGACTCGTGTTGATTGCGACTCGCAACGCGGAGATCTCGACAAAACTCGCTGTGGTTTCGAGTCGCTACCAAAGGTTGCGACTCGCAACCGTGATTACGTGCACTGAAGATCTTCTAGAACCTGACATGTACTAACCAATGATATTGCATTTTCATGAAACATAGTACTATCCACACTAAACATGTCTGTTTGTCTATTTTGTGTCTAAATCGGATCAAACAAGGCATATTCAAAATATTTAAGTGACATTCATGCTGTTCATCACCATATTCATATAACATTCAAGCAATTATTTATGAACATTCAAACCTCATTTATCAACAATCCAACCCAAAAATCCTGTTTAAACCTTCTATATACTTCTCGGACAATATCAAGGCACACAAACAAGATTCATCTTATAAACCCAAACATTTATGCCTAAAACCTCCTAACCAACCCTTACTACAACCGAATAGCAAACCTTTAAACACAAAACCGGATCATTTTCATTAAGACACAAAATCATTTCAAGCAACCACTTTTATCATCAAACAAGCATTTTATAGCAACAAACATCAACAATCAAGCACTATCAAGCATTTTAGTAACAAGACAAACAAGCAAAACAACTATGAAGATATTCATGCTAACCGGTTGGAAGTAGGGGTACAAGGAATCAATGAACCAAGCTCCAAATGATGATCTCGAGCTAGAATCCGAGAGTGATCTTGTTACCGGTTGACCCGAGAGAGGGAGAGTGTGAGTGAGAGGATGCAAGAGAGTGATGTTGCAAAAATGGTGAAGTTGTGAGGGTTGGTCATATTTATATCGAGTGGGTTAGGGGGTTTCCGGGTGGGCTAAGGTTACGGCCCAACTAGCCCAAGTGTTTACGGTTCACTCGAGACCGAAGGTGGTCTCGAGTCGGGTCCATGGTGTTCTCGGTTCACTTATACGCACACACATATATATATATATTACATACACAATCATAGTGCAAAGATCACATAGAATCACAAAATAACACGCAACTTTCATTTAATAACACATATACACATAATGCTAATACAAGATATTTGCTCGGGAAAACCTAGAGTTGTCACATTATCCCCAAGTTTTAAGAACTTTCGTCCCGAAAGTTAAAGCAGCCACTGACGAGCTAGTAAAAGTGAGAGCGTTTCAACGGGGTGTCACATCATCCCCCCGTTAGTTCGGAATTTCGTCCCGAAATTCAGTTGTAGCTTCAGTGCTGGGGGTTTCATTTGGGAACAGCTGGGGATACTTGCGCTTCATCTGGTCTTCCCGCTCCCAGGTAAACTCTGGGCCACGGCGTGAGTTCCAACGAACTCGCACGAGGGGTATCTGGCTACGTTTGAGGGTTTTGATCTCACGATCCGTGATCTCAACCGGTTCCTCAGTAAAGTGTAGCTGTTCGTCAATAGTAAGTTCCTTGTAAGGAATGACGAGTGTTTCATCTGACAGGCACTTCTTCAGATTAGACACGTGGAAGACGTTGTGCACAGCACTCAGTTCTTCAGGCAGATTCAATCTGTAAGCGGCCGTACCGATCTTTTCGGTAACTTCAAAGGGTCCGACATATCTTGGATTAAGCTTGCCCCGTTTTCCAAAGCGGACCACACCCTTCCAGGGTGAGACCTTAAGTAGAGCCCGTTCACCAACCTGGAACTCTTGCGGTTTCCTGTCTTTATCAGCGTAGTACTTTTGACGATCACGAGCTGCCGCCATGCGTTGCCTAATCTGGGCAATCTTTTCTGTGGTGTCAACTACATGTTCTGGGCCTGTGATTTGGCTGTCACCAACCTCAGCCCAGCAGAGAGGCGATCGACATTTACGGCCGTACAATGCCTCAAAGGGTGCTGCCTGAATGCTGGTGTGGTAGCTGTTGTTGTAGGAGAATTCCACCAACGGTAGGTGCTTCTCCCAATTCTTGCCAAAATCGATCACACAAGCCCTAAGCATGTCTTCGAGGGTTTGGATGGTGCGTTCAGACTGCCCATCCGTTTGCGGGTGATAAGCGGTGCTCATGTCTAAACGTGAGCCAAAAGATTTGTGCATGGCTTGCCACAACTCAGAAGTAAAACGCGCGTCTCGATCAGAAATAATAGAGGTAGGCACTCCGTGCTTCGAGACCACTTCTTTTAAGTATACCTCTGCTAGGGTAGAGAACTTGTCTGTTTCTTTAATGGCCAAGAAGTGTGCAGACTTAGTTAGGCGATCCACTATTACCCAAATGGTGTCATTTCCGCGCTGAGACCTAGGCAGGCTAGTAACAAAATCCATGGAAATCTGCTCCCATTTCCATTGCGGGATCTCTGGCTGTTGGAGTAGGCCTGATGGTTTCTGATACTCGGCCTTGACTCTTGCGCAGGTTAAACATTTTCTGACATAGGTTGCTATGTGGGCTTTCATGCCAGGCCACCAATAGGTAGCCCTCAGGTCGTGGTACATCTTATCTGACCCTGGATGTACTAAGTAACGGGACTTGTGAGCTTCATCCATCACAAGGTCACGTAAATTCCCATAAAGCGGAACCCATATGCGTCCGGCTACGTAGTAGGCACCGTCTTCTTTTTGTTCCATTCGTTGTCTCGATCCTCGTAGGGACTCGGCCCTGATGTTCTCAGCTTTCAATGCTTCAACCTGAGCATTCCGAATCTGATTAGGGAGGTTTGAGTGGATAGTGAGCTGTAAGGCACGAACACGCTTGGGTTTGGTCTCCTTCCTGCTGAGGGCATCGGCTACCACGTTAGCCTTGCCTGGGTGATATTTGATTGCACACTCGTAGTCATTTAGGAGTTCGACCCATCGGCGTTGCCGCATATTCAACTCCTTTTGTCCCATTATGTGCTGGAGACTCTTGTGATCAGTGTAAATCGTGCACTTGGTGCCGTACAAGTAGTGTCTCCAAAGCTTGAGCGCGAAGACCACAGCTCCAAATTCTAAGTCATGCGTCGTATAATTCCGTTCGTGGACCTTGAGTTGTCGCGAGGCGTAAGCGATAACTTTCTCGCGTTGCATCAATACGCAGCCAAGTCCTTGAATAGAAGTGTCGCAGTAGACGACGAAGTCGTCGGTACCTTCGGGTAAGGAGAGAATAGGAGCACTACAAAGGTTCTCCTTTAGTTCCTGGAAGGCAGATTCCTGAGCATTACTCCATTTGTAAGCAACACCCTTCTGAGTGAGTGTCGTGAGTGGTTGAGCGATCTTAGAGAATCCCTTGATAAATCTTCGATAGTATCCCGCCAATCCCAAGAATTGGCGAACTTCGGTCGGAGTCTTAGGTACGGGCCAATTCTTAATGGACTCAATCTTAGCGGGGTCAACATGAATCCCTTCCTGATTGACGATGTGTCCAAGGAAATGGACTTCTCTAAGCCAGAAATCACATTTCGAGAATTTGGCGTACAGTTGCTCATTGCGAAGGAGTTCGAGAATAAGACGTAGGTGTTGTTCATGCTCCTCTTGGCTCTTCGAGTAGATTAGGATGTCGTCGATGAACACGATTACGAACTTATCGAGGTAGGGTTTGCATACTCGGTTCATGAGGTCCATGAAGATTGCAGGTGCGTTGGTCATACCGAAAGGCATAACAAGGAATTCGTAGTGACCATAGCGGGTTCTGAAAGCAGTCTTAGAGATGTCCTCATCGCGGACTCTCAGCTGGTGATAACCCGATCTCAGATCGATCTTGGAATAATAGCTCGACCCTTGCAGCTGGTCGAACAGGTCGTCGATACGGGGAAGTGGATAGCGGTTCTTGATGGTAACCTTGTTAAGTTCGCGGTAGTCAATGCACATTCGGAATGAGCCGTCTTTCTTTTTGACGAAGAGCACTGGGGCTCCCCAGGGTGATGAACTAGGACGGATAAAACCTTTGTCCAAGAGTTCTTGTAGTTGAGTAGAAAGCTCCTTGAGCTCCGCGGGGGCTAATCGATAAGGTGCACGAGCTATAGGCGCTGCTCCGGGAGCTAGCTCGATTTGAAATTCGACCTGACGGTGAGGAGGGAGTCCAGGTAGTTCCTCCGGGAATACCTCAGGATAGTCGCGTACAACTGGAAAATCTTCAATCCTGTTTTCCCTTTTCTGTGTGTCGGTAATGAGTGCTAAGATAGCGGTGTGCCCTTTTCGTAGGTACTTCTGGGCCTTTAAGAATGAAATGATGCCTGTGACTTCTCCGCTCTTGTCGCCTTGAACTATAAGAGGTTTGCCAGGGGGACGGGGAATACGAATAGCTTTCTCCTGGCAGAGGATTTCAGCTCGATGTTTGGATAACCAATCCATACCAATAATGACGTCGAAGCTTCCAAGAATGATGGGGAAAAGATCGATACAGAAGGTCTGACCAGACAACTCTAATTTGCAGTTACGAATTATGTGTGAGGCCTCGAGGTTTCTACCATTAGCTATTTCAACGGTGTGCTTAGAGCTCAGCGGCGTAAGAGTGAGCTTAAGTTTCTTACTAATACGTAGGGATACATAACTAGCATCTGCCCCGGAATCAAATAGCATGGAAACATAACGATCATTAAGTAGGAACTTACCCGCTACAACGTTGGGGTCATTCCTTGCTTCTCCGGCTCCAATCACAAAAGCTTTTCCTCTAGCACCATTTCCAGCATTGTTGTTATTGTTCCCAGCACCCTGATTGTTGTTGTTCTGATTCAGTTCAGGGCAATCCTTTCGCATGTGCCCCATTGCTCCACACTTGAAGCATCCACGGTTGTTTCCTTGTTGCTGCTGTTGCTGTGGTTGTTGCTGATTCTGCCTAGCGGGGAACTGGCTTCGGCAGTCTTTGGCTTCATGCCCCATCTTGTTGCATCGCTGACACTGACCCTTTCCACATGGCCCACTGTGATGTCGGTTACATTTGTTACACTTAGGGTGGTTTCCTCGATAGCCACCCTGTTGCTGAGGGCCCTTGTTGCTCTCAGTCTTCCTTTGTTGAACTGGGGCCTGAGTGGGGTTAGCATCCTTTCCCTGACTTCCATCCCACTTTCGCTTGTTATCGCCAGAAGTTCCAGTAGTAGCACCGATCCTCTGGGGCAGCTTGCCCTCTTCCACAGCCTGATTGGTGAGTTTGTGAGCTAGACGAACCACAGGCTGTATGGTGTTGAGGTTGGCCGAGGTCACATGGCTCCGGATTTCTGGGACCAAGCCTTTGATGTACAATTCGACCCTTCGATACATAGGTTGGGACATGTTTGGGCAAAGTGCAGCATAGTCATTGGACTGCTTGGTGTAGGTCTCAATCTCTGACCCAACCATCTTGAGTGCATAGTACTCGTTCTCGAGTTTGTGGATGTCATCCCTGTGACAGTACTCCTCTTTGATCATGTCCTTGAAATCTTCCCATGCAGTAGCATTAGCAGTTTCCAGACCAAGCATCTGAATCTGTGCCTTCCACCATGAAAGCGCGTTTCCTTCAAGCGTACCAGTTGCGTACTTAACCCAGTTAGCAGGGGGACACTCGCAGACAGCAAAGACAGCTTCGGCCTTTTCAATCCAATGCAGAAGGCCTATGGCACCCTCAGTGCCGTTGAAAGGGAGAGGCTTGCCATCCATGAAGGTTTTGAAAGTGCAAACACGTGGTTGCGCAGGCGCAGGCTGACCTGTTGTGAGAAATGTAGCGAATAGGTTTTAGAGGTGAAAAGACGATGTGGGGGTAGGATCTAAACATCCTTTAGCAACGAGTTTACCTCCAGGGTGAGCTGCGAAAGCTGCAGCCACCGTGTTGAGCAAGTTAGCGAATTGAGCCTGAGTCATGTTAACGCTTCCTCTTCCGCGTCCACTCATTGTCTTCATAACCAGAAAACACAGTATGAGTGTGATGTCGTAACGTAGCGAGAATAAGATAGAAGAGGGAGGTGTATCTATCTAATCAGGCACACTAGTATGTATAATAGAGCAGTCAATATAAGGTAAACAAGCAAGTAAACACAAGTCCGAGCTACGAGGTCTAGTATGTCGAGTCTTGCCCTTGGAGTGTAGTGTCGTCACGAGTCACGGGTTATAGTCTGGTTTTTCTCAAAAAGACTTCCCTTTTTAAAACCAAGTTCACTATAACCAATGGCTCTGATACCAATCTGTCACACCCCCAAATTCCACCTGCGGAGCACCGTCCGCTTGAGGGCGTGACCGACCAGGATCCAGCCACCAATTATACTGAGCATTGGATAATAGTAAGGATGATCACCAACCATAATGGTTAGTAAGCACCATCGTTAAAGTTCAAATGTTTAGGTTCAAATAACAGTTAAGTAAGTAGCGGAAGCATAGGCAAAATAGTTTAAACAAAGTTCATAGTTCAAGTTATTTAGAACCCAACACGCGGGTTTAGACGACCACTACACTTCCCAAGCTGCAAGCTCCTGAGTCACTGGTTACCTGCAAAGCATGCAGTAAGGGGTCAACAATAATGCTGAGTGAGTTCACTAGTTGTCCAGTTTTAATTACCAAAAACTTGTTTCACCAGTTAATTTATCCGTTTATACATGCCATGGGGAGCTACCCCAAAAGTTAGCAACTAAACTGTTTTTCCAATACCGAACACTAGGTGACCGTTGCGTATCCGCAAGAAAGTGCCCCGATGTCAATGTTCTATCATCATTGACGGATGCCTGAGTACATTAGTTCACGACCGATCCCATACCTTGGCACGGTGTGAGGTTGGTAAGACCTAAATAGCGCTATCAACTAATAACCCGTTCGCCTGGCCCCGGCGACTAATCGGTATTAAGTAGTAGGGACTTTAAGTGATAGAGTTTCGTTTAGTGCCGTTTGTTGCAATCCGTATAAACAGTAATTAACTAAAAGGTTTCCCAATGACAAGGGAAGGAAAAGTAAGTTTGTTCCCAGTAACTAGGGAAGGAATGTAGATGGTATCCCCTTTACAAGGGGATAGGGTTGTTTTAGTCTCGTGTCCCAAACCACCGGGACGCATGCTTTTAAGTTGTGAACTCACCTTGGGTTGCTCGGTAGATTATTTTACCCGGTCAAGTATGTTGGTCACCACGTCCTAGCATGGTTACCAAGTATGGGTCAAGTTGGGTACAAATAAACACATAGCGAACACGTACGGCAAACACATATAGCAAACACGTATAACATGCGTAACAACAAACAGTTGGTCAGCCCATACAATCAGCAGCAACAACACGTAGCCCAGTCAACAGAAAACCCAACAGTCAAAGTCCAATAACACCAAAATAGCCCAGTCGAGACAAGGGTGGTTGCGACTCGCAACCGAGGTCTCGGTTTATCACGTTTTGGTTACGAGTCGCAACCAGAGGTTCCGACTCGCAACCGGCGGTTCCGACTTGACAGCAGTGATTACGACTCGCAACCGGATTCGACTCGTGTTGATTGCGACTCGCAACGCGGAGATCTCGACAAAACTCGCTGTGGTTTCGAGTCGCTACCAAAGGTTGCGACTCGCAACCGTGATTACGTGCACTGAAGATCTTCTAGAACCTGACATGTACTAACCAATGATATTGCATTTTCATGAAACATAGTACTATCCACACTAAACATGTCTGTTTGTCTATTTTGTGTCTAAATCGGATCAAACAAGGCATATTCAAAATATTTAAGTGACATTCATGCTGTTCATCACCATATTCATATAACATTCAAGCAATTATTTATGAACATTCAAACCTCATTTATCAACAATCCAACCCAAAAATCCTGTTTAAACCTTCTATATACTTCTCGGACAATATCAAGGCACACAAACAAGATTCATCTTATAAACCCAAACATTTATGCCTAAAACCTCCTAACCAACCCTTACTACAACCGAATAGCAAACCTTTAAACACAAAACCGGATCATTTTCATTAAGACACAAAATCATTTCAAGCAACCACTTTTATCATCAAACAAGCATTTTATAGCAACAAACATCAACAATCAAGCACTATCAAGCATTTTAGTAACAAGACAAACAAGCAAAACAACTATGAAGATATTCATGCTAACCGGTTGGAAGTAGGGGTACAAGGAATCAATGAACCAAGCTCCAAATGATGATCTCGAGCTAGAATCCGAGAGTGATCTTGTTACCGGTTGACCCGAGAGAGGGAGAGTGTGAGTGAGAGGATGCAAGAGAGTGATGTTGCAAAAATGGTGAAGTTGTGAGGGTTGGTCATATTTATATCGAGTGGGTTAGGGGGTTTCCGGGTGGGCTAAGGTTACGGCCCAACTAGCCCAAGTGTTTACGGTTCACTCGAGACCGAAGGTGGTCTCGAGTCGGGTCCATGGTGTTCTCGGTTCACTTATACGCACACACACATATATATATATTACATACACAATCATAGTGCAAAGATCACATAGAATCACAAAATAACACGCAACTTTCATTTAATAACACATATACACATAATGCTAATACAAGATATTTGCTCGGGAAAACCTAGAGTTGTCACACCTATCCTAAGTGCTTTCGACCCGTTACGACCCCTTAAGGTAGCTTACGCCACTTTAACGCGTCGTTCGCGCAAATGCGCGTTCGAGAAGCCTAACTAGTCCTATGACAAGTATTATATGCCCTAACATGTTTTAATATCTTGCATAATTAGTTTAAGTGACAAAAGTTAAGTTACATATGCTTAAAATCCAATTATGCATGAAAAGGGCATTTTGGTCATTCACCTAAGGCATATAAACTACCTATCATACAACTAATTAAACTAAGTGACCATAAGGTATAACCTCAGAAGGTTATTCCCTATACAACTATGGTCACTAAACATGCTTAGTCGGATCCTAATGATCGACCAAACGGGTCGGGTTCGAAAGTCTAAGCGGTTGTTAAGACCGCTTATCTTACAACCCTATACAAGCACTTGACTAAAAGTGACGAGTTAAACATGTTTAACTAAGTTAGAAAACAAGTTTGATATCAAAACAAAGGGTTTTGATACCCAAGAATAGTTTGGTTGCAAAATACGCATAAACACGTATTTTGACCGAACTATGACTCGTCACTACGCCTAATCAACGTGGTAATCAGTAGGTATAGTCACAAGGGACTATAACCATCGTGACTACGCTCACATTGCAAAGTTCAATCGAACTTTGTGTTGACCAATTCATGGTCAAAGAAGAAAGTCAAACACTGTTTGACTTTCATGCTCGAAAAACAATAACAAGCACGAAAGAAACTTACAAAGGGTCCAAGCAATGAAGATTTGAACTCAAAAATTCTCAGGTATGAAGCTTCACAAGGAGAGCTTCAACTTAGAGAAGAAAATTGAGATCATATGTGAGGAAGATGAAGTGAAAATGGTGGGTATTTATAGATTTTCCACAACCGTTAGGGTCGTTCCTCGATAATTGAGCTTCGATCTGGACCGCACATGTAAGGCACATTGTTTTGGAATACTAGGGGTGCCCAAAACTATCACATGGTATTGAAAAAGTTACACAAAAGACCCCCAAGTTCAATCCTATTGTCAAAAATGATGTTTCTGCCCAGATGAGGTGGTGGCGTGCCGCCACCACAAAACCATTAGGCTGTGGCGCGACGCCACGGGTCCCCCGTTACCAGAAAGTTTGCCAAAATGGCAGAAATGGTCCCCGCAACACTTTTAAGCCATTTTCGATGCGTTTAAACCCCGTTAACCCCATTTCAAGGCTCTAAAATGAAGTTTTTTTTTTGGGTAAAATGAAGTTAAAGTATAGGGAACATGAAATATGCTCAAAAATATCTCAGATGTCGGTTCGTTTGGTCGTACGGTTGCATTATTCGGTTAATTATGACGAAAACTCGAACGGACGCAAAAACGATCCAAATTAAGCGACGAATGGTATTTTTGCATTCCAATCACTAAAATAAAATATTTTAATGATTACAAAAATTTTTGGATGTCCGGATATATTCAGAACGTTAGATATGCGCGAAAATGCAAACTTATGCACTTTTTGACGCTTTTAGTCCCTATTGATCAAGAAAGTTTATTTTCGCATACCAAACCCCTCAAAGCCTATTTCTAAGCTATGTAAAGGATATTTAGGGTATGTTTAACTTATAATCAAGTTCCGGAATGTTCGTTACCATACTAATCGGCATACTTTCGCAGTTTGACACAAATAGTCCCTGCGATCGAATAGACTTGTTTTTGACACACCAAACCTTCCAAAACTTATTTCTAAGTTATGTTAAGGTTATTTAAGGTATGTTAAGCCTATGTCATTATTTCGGAGTGTTTTTCGCGTTAAACTGACTTTGTTTACGCACCAGTTTGCGTATAACTTTCCAGAAAGCGATTTAAAGCTTGAAATCGAACTCGAATCAATCGTAAAATCATCAAACACAAATACACACATAATAACACCAAAACACATTGTTTTATTGATTATTGATATTATTTTACATTGTACATCGATTACAGAGCACAGTTGTCACAAAATTCCTCTTTTGTTGAACCCCTGGTAACTAAGACACACTAGTTAATACGTCTGTACACTGACAACAAATTATGAATCGCATATCTTTTGATCGTTGAGTTCTTATTACTGTCATATGCCCCTGGATATACCTGACTCAAAAAGATTTGATTCGGTTTCGTGGTTAAGCACTTTAGTATTATTCATATCCATGCACGTGTAACGTAACCCTAAGAAGTTGATGTGTCACACCCCGACCGCGTTAAAACAACGAAACCGTGGCGGAAACGTCAGGGAGTGGAGCAACAGAATCATTGTTTCACAACCATGGATTCGAAAGTTTCGTTTTATTGATTCATTAAGTAATTTACATTGTCTTAAAGCAAAACAAACAAGTTAAACATAGACTATCATCGTTATTAGACACTAAGGCCTTGTCCAGATCCTATGTGAGCATGCATCCTAGCAATCAACATCATTCAACAACACCTGAAACATATGTGAAAACAAAGTCAGCAAAGAAATGCTGGCGAGCACATAGGTTTTATGAGAGTGTCGGATTCATGGCTAGTTTACATGTTGCAATACCTCATTAGACTACAAGAGTCGAACGTAAAAACCTTGTTTTGAAAAGTGTATAGTATTGCAACATAATTAACCATCTCAAATCAAGATGGTTATAACTTATAAAATCTCGTAGCCATGATTCTTAACCCCAAAACATTTGTTTAAGTAAACCAAATTGTAAAACATCTCGTAAAAACTCGTTAATAAAACTCGTATGGTTTATATTATTTAGAAAACATCGTTATGTGACATCGTTTCAAAATTGTTTGCCCAAGTGAACTAAATAATGCCACAGAATGTAATATGATAAAAACACTTATATATAAGAAGTACCAGCGGCGTATCTACCATGCTTTTATCATGTTACACATGTCCCATTACCTAATCACAACCCAAAACCAATTGTTTGTTCAAATCGTATATCTCGTTTAAATCATTCCAATCGTTTAAATCGTCCCAAATCGCTCTCGTTTTAATTGTGAAAACTACTTTTGGTCGCCTCGCTAATAACATCCAAACCTTCACAACTCGCCTATCGCTTCCCGCATTAACAATCACAGATTCAGTCGTTACCCACATAACCCCACACATAACCATGGGTGCAGTCTGATAACGAGATTTGTCAAATCCTATGGTACCATAACCTAATACTGGTTGTTTCGGCCAAAATTAATGAATGTTATTTGTTATGTAATTACGCCCAACAAGTTTGTTCACATTATCGAAATCGTTATTAATTTAGTATAAACCATATTAATCATTTATGAAACCATCGTTAATAACATCGAAATCGTTTAACACATGTGAATCACCCCAAAACAATCGAAAATAGTAAAATAGGGGAACTATGTACTCACTTGAAGTGCAAAGTTTCCTCAATCAAAAGAACTCAACAAAGCTCAAACAAGGAAATCAAGCAGCACCTAGAAATCGGATCACTAGATAAATAATCGACACCTAAATTGGAAGATCGGGTAGAATGAAGTCTTGTAAACCAAATGAGTATTGGGACTCATGTGATATGGTTTAACAAAGCCTACATCCTAAATCGGAACCTAACCTAAGTGCTTTCGACCCGTTACGACCCATTAAGGTAGCTTATGTTACTTTAACGTGTTGTTCACGCAAATGCGCGTTTGAGATGTCTAACTATTCCTATGACAAGTATTATATGCCTAAACATGTTTAAATATGTTGCATAATCAGTTATGTGACAAAAGTTTAGGTTACATATGCTTAAAATTCAATTATGCATAAAAAGGGCATTTTGGTCATTTACCTAAGGCATTTAAACTACCTATCATACAACTAATTAAACCTAAGTGAACATAAGGTGTAACCTTGGAAGGTTATTCCCTATACAACTATGGTCACTAAACATGCTTGGTCGGATCCTAATGATCGACCAAACGGGTCGAGTTCGAAAGTCTAAGCGGTTGTTTAGAGCGCTAGACTTACGACTCTATACAAGCACTAGACTAAAAGTGACGAGTTAAACATGTTAAAATATGTTAAAACATGTTTAACTAAGTTAGAAAACTGGTTTTGATATCAAAACAAATGGTTTTGATACCCAAGAATAGTTTGGTTGCAAAATACGCATTTTGAAAGAAACTATGACTCGTTACTACACCTAATCAACGTGGTAATCAGTAGGTATAGTCACAAGGGACTATAACCATCGTGATTACGCTCACGTTGCAAAGTTCGAACGAACTTTGTGTTGACCAATTTGTGGTCAAAGCAGAAAGTCAAACACTGTTTGACTTTCATGCTTGAAAAGCAATAAAAGCATGAAAGAAACTTACAAAGGGTCCAAGCTAGGAAGATTTGAACTCAAAAATTCTCAGGTATGAAGCTTCAGAAGGAGAGCTTCAACTTAGAGAAGATGATTGAGATTCACTTGTGAAGAAAATGAAGTGAAGATGGTGGGTATTTATAGAATTCCCACAACCGTTAGGATCGTTCCTCGATAATTGAGCTTCGATCTGGACCTTACAAGTGTGGCACATTGTTTTGGAATACTAAGGGTGCCCAAAACCATCACAAGGTATTGAAAAAGTTACACTTAGGCCCCTGAAATTCAACCTGGGTGCCAAAATTGAAGTTTCTGTCCAGATGAGGCCGTGGCGTCACGCCACAGCAAAACCATATAGTGGTGGCGCAGCGCCACCACATGCTAGTTACCAGAAACTTTTAAAAATTGACAGGTTTGGTCCCTGCAACTTGTTTAGGCCATTTTTGACGCGTTTAAACCCCGTTAACCCATTTTTAAGGCTCAATAATGAAGTTGAAGTATAGGGAACTTGAACTACGCTCAAAAACATCTCGGATGTTGGTTCGTTTGGTCGTACGGTTGCGTTGTTCGGTTAATTACGACGAAAGCTCGAATGGACGCAAAAACGATCCAAATTACACGACGAATGGAATATTAGCATGCCAATCACTAAAATAAGATATTTTAATGATTACAAAAATTTTTGGATGTCCGGATGTATTCAGAACGTAAGATATGCGCGAAAATGCAAACTTATGCACTTTTTGACGCTTTTAGTCCCTATTGATCAAATAAGTTTATTTTCGCATACCAAACCCCTCAAAGCCTATTTCTAAGCTATGTAAAGGATATTTAGGGTATGTTTAACTTATGATCAAGTTCCGGAACGTTTGTTACTGAACAAATCGGCATACTTTCGCAGTTTGCCACAAATAGTCCCTGCGATAGAATAGACTTGTTTTCAACACACCAAACCATCCAAAACTTAATTCTAAGTTATGTAGAGGTTATTTAAGGTATGTTAAGCCTATGTCACTATTCCAGAGTGTTTGTCGTGTAAAACTGACTGCGTTTACGCACCAGTTTGCGTATAACTTTCCATAAAGCGATTTAAAGCTTGAAATTTAACTCGAATCAAATCGTAAAATCATCAAATACAAATACACACATAATAACACCAAAACACATTGTTTTATTGATAATTGACATTGTTTTACATTATACATCGTTTACAGAGCACAGTTGTCACATGATGTAGTATAAATTTCGAGGACGAAATTTTCTTAACAGGGGGAGAATGTGACAACTGTCAAAATTGCTATGATACATACATATGCATCACGTATTGCTTAATGTCAAATCATTATTGCTTGAGAACTTTATTAATTCAAATGATGCACGAAACACAGCTAGCACAGTTATCAGACAAGTCAGGAAAATGCTGACAGAGTTCAGTACATAGACAGACAGTGTGTTGAGACACAGAATGAGCAAGAAACCAAGTATTACACTAGTATAGTATGTAGGAAAGTAAGGATCACAAAACTGCCTTTCTAGTGATAGTTTAAGTGCTGGAAAGTGCCTAAAACTCACTTAAACTGCAGAATTCTGCAGAAAATCAGCAAAATCAACATTTAAACACACTTATATCATGCAGAAATATGATTAAATGGTCCTGAATGCTTTCCTAAGTGTCGGAAATCAAATTTTTCATAAAAGGGTACATAAAGCACACTAAACTGCAAGTTTAGCACCTTAACGAACCGGTAACCAACCAAACAACCGGACACTACCCGAAACACCAAGTTTTCATTAGAAGGACTGTTTTAACATTACCAAGCTAGTTATGGTCCTCGAACATCATAACACATCATATAAATATCTAATAACTGATCACCTAACTAGATACTTGGATTTTAACTACAAACTAACCATATAGTTAGAACCTAGTCTATTACCCTCCCCCCCCCCCCCACCTATGAAACGGCCCAACATGGCCCCACCTCAAGATTTTATATGATTATAAAAAGTGATCTTGTTCCTTCTTTATTATACACATTACACAAAGGGAAATATGAATGGATGGGTTATAAGTATAACCATAAGAACCTAAGCTTCTCATTATCACACCACACCATACACCACACCACACTTCATTTCCTTCTCCTCTTTCCCTTACCTCACGGCCGTAATCCCCTCACCATACATCCACCTTCATTTTTCAAGTTCCATCCATTCCATATACCTACAAGGGTGTTAGAAGCATAGTAAGGAAGCTTGGAGCTTTCGGAAGTTAAAGGACCTTCACCGTTTGCTTTTATCCGCTTCATTTCTTCTCTTGATCATCCCTAGCCTTGAGCTAGTGGTAAGAACACTAATCTCTTCATTTTACATCTTATTTAAGTGGTTAAAAGATGATACATAATGTTAATCTTGAAGAACACTAAGAATCAAGAGAATGAACATAAACATAAGCTTAAATCATGAAGAAACCATGTTGTTTATGTGTTGATTTACTTGTTGATTGTTGTTTACTTGTGTAAATGATGTAGATCATCATATGATCTTGCTAGATCATGATTAAAAACATAATCTAGCAAGATGAGAAGATGAAAGTGTTGAAGATTAATGGATCATCCTCACAAAAGTCATGATTAAAGTGAATAAAATGAAAGTGTTGTAAGATTAATGAATAAAATGTTTCTTGTAAAATGATGATTAAAGTGAGTTGTAAGTCTTGTAGATCTAAAATTTCATGGATGATTTTTCAAGGAACCAAGTTAAAATAAAAGTTTTATTTAATCTTGGTTCTTAAATAAATAAACCTCATGTTGTAGAAACACTTATGTAACAAGAAAAATCAATGAAGAAATATTTTTAGAAATTGTGATCACAAGTTGTGAAGATCTATTTTCTTTAAAAATGATGTTTTTAAAGAATCAATCACACTTTAAAGGATAACAAGGCCTACTAAAAACACTAGTAAGTTACTACAAATTTTTATAAATTTTCAAGTTCATGAAGTAGTAATTTATGCTTGTTTTTGGCAAAATTGGTAAGTAAAGATTGTTTGTTGTTGATTGTTGATTGTTGATTGATTGTGTTGATTTACAAAGGAAAATGATATACCTTCAAGGTATGGAAACCTCCATTTTAAGGGGAAACTATGGCAATTTTTTTCTAAAAATTAAACACTTCGAAAAATATTTCCAAAAGAATATTTACAAGTGTATTTTAAACCATGGATTTTCACATAAAGTTTGCCATAATTTTTGTTACAAAAATTACAAATATTGGAGGTTGGTTTTTATAAATAAAAGTGACTAAATACGTATTTAGGAAATATATATTTAGAAGTCACCATGTGTGTGAATATTTGTATATTATGTGTATTAGTTATATTATTTTAGGACTTGAAATAATATAACTCATCAATATACCAAAATTTACAACCCAAAATATTACCAAAATTCCAAGGAATAAATATACAAAGAATACCCACATTATTGAGGAAACCGAACAAAGGAATATAACTTACAAAATATTCCGGAAAATTTATTCATAAGTATATTTTGGAAACTAATTTTTTGGACACCAAGTGAAGGAAAATGTGATTTTCGCAATTATTATAAGTTTATATCATATTTTTGACAAGGAGAAAATATAATATTTTTGGCAAAGTAAAATATATATTTTCTTGGAATTATTAAAAGATGTATTATTTTTGAAAGAAATATATTTTCTCAAACAAACATGAAATACATTATTTTTGTGAGAAAATGTATTTTCTTAAATAAACTTGAAATATATTATTTCTGGATGAAAAATGGGTTTATATATATATATATATATATTCTAAGTTAGACTTGAAAATATATTATTTCGAGACTTATATGAAATTTATAGATATTTTTGTCAAAGGGAAAAATTATAAATAATTTTTCTAAGTAATATTTCTTAAAATATAAATTTTGGAAATATATATTGATGGATTTTTATCAAAGATATTATTCCGGAAAAATTAATACAAAATTTAGTATAAGAATACTTAACAATTACAAGAAAGTACTTATTTTTGTACGTATAAATACACTCCGGAATACGACACCAATACATGGTAAAAATATACAAGTTTAAGAATACGAATACAAATACACCCATCCTTGGGAAGGAAATACATGTATAAATACTTGAGAAGTATCAAGTTAAAATATATTATTTTAACTATTATTTCAAAGTTTAATAAATATAATTTAAGTTAAAATATTATTATTTTAACAAATAATAATATACTTGGAATATCATTGATGACACAAACTAACGTAACTCAAGACACTAATTAAAACCAAGGTCAAGGCACGACCTACCCGTCTAATGAACCGTAGTACGCATGTAGGTAGTCGTGCACTAGAGGAAGCTTTGAGTTACATTGGATACGAATAACGCAAAACTGTGAGTTCATGTCCCCATTTTCTCTTAACTGTTTTCAGTTTATAACTTCGGGGGTGAAGTACATGTTACTAAATGTTTACAAACAATTACAAATAGTATGGTTAGCTAAGGAAAATACTGTTAGATCATGTGAATGGGTAGGCGCACTCTTAAGACCATTAATCCCCGTGTTAGGACCGAGGGACATGAGTGATAGATCTATTTGGGTGTAGCGAGCCCACACCCATGTGGACCGGGGTTGGGCCCATGAGGTGACTATGTCTTACAGCCGGAGGCCCGGTACAAATATGCTAGGTTTGAGCCTTCCTTCACCAGTTCACACATGTTAATGTACTAGCTACACATTAATTGATCTGTTCCTTGTTGCTTCATACCAGTTTACAAGTACATACATACATACTTACAAATGTTTTCAAGGATGTTCGTGCACACATGCAAAACACATGAACTCGCTCAACTTTCGTTGATGTTTTCAAACTACATGTATTTTAGGAAATTAAGTATGGATCTGGCGGGTGTTGAAGTTTACAAGTCATGTCTCTAATAAAAGGTGTCATCCGAAGTTGAAGGGTTTGGGTTATGTATTTTATCTTGGATAAGATACATGGATCGAAACCTAGTTGTTAGCGTCTTTTGTGATGTCCTTATGGATTTAAAACTTGTTGGTATTGTATTTTGAACACGAAGTCAGTGTTTTGGAATCTAAAACAATGTTGCTTGTAACGTTTTTAAAACTATCTATGGATGAACATCTTGGTTTTATCATATAGTCGTTTGTTATGGTTGAATGCAATGATATTAAGCAAGTCACACCAAATCACGCTTCCGCAAAAGTCAGGGTGTGACATATATTTGCCACCAGATCCAATGTCTAAACTTGTGGTAGAAATTCCATGGCCAGATGGTTCCAAAAAGGTTGATGTGACTCAAAATGCATTTGCTGATCTAAAAGCAAACATGAAAGAGTCAATGGAAATAAAAAGGGTCAAAAAGATTTGAGCAAGAGAAGAAAGTTATGATGGAAAAGGAAGAGCAGGGTACTTCTGCAACTAAAAGAAGAAAGCCTACCAGAAAGGTTAGCAAACCCAAAACCACACCTTCCAAAACCACCAAACATACTCCTCAAATCCCCAAAAGTTCCTCACATCAAACCTCCAAACCAACCGATGTTAAGACACCTGTTGTATCAACAGTTGTTGGTACTTCAGTGGTTTCAACAAATGTTATCCCAACCACTGCCATCACCACTTCATCAACCAATACTCAATCCACTGCCATACCTAAAACAACATCACCATCACAAAAACCACTTGCCAAAAAGCATAAGACAACAGTTGACACATCAACTGTTGTAGTGACAACAGTGGTTGAAACACCAGTTGTTTCAACAGCTATTAGTCAGTCACCTATCACTTCAAACACCACCCCTTAACCCACAAACACACCACCAACCTCTCCAAAGCACAAAATGAGAAGGGTAACAAACATTGTACTGGAAGATGACACTTCCCCACCTCCAACATCTTCACAACCACTGACCCTAGCTACTATTCCAAACCCTGTTCCAATCTCTTCAGTTCAATCCCTCAATCCAAACACTGCCATTGTCCCTTTGGGAGTACAATATCCATTAGATCTTCCAGCAGTCAGGGAGGAGATCAAATCCTTCTACTCTGAAGATGATCCTGCAAAGAGGAAACTCCCATCTCTTCAAGGATATCCTTTGCCAAGAAACATAGAATAGTATCTGAAATTAAAGGCCAAACAAGCAGAGGATATATCTCAACGAGACATAAAGGGAAAGTCTGACAAAGATATTCAAAGGAATTTACAATACCTGCTCACCAAAGTCAGAACCTTAGAGCAGTTCTTAAAAGATCTTTGTCAGAAATTATCAGAAAAAGATGATGAAAGTATGAGACAAGACTACATTGAATACATCATGGCATACAAGAAATACAGGGCAGAAAAGCATCAGTACAAAGAGTGGACCATTAGTGAACTAAAAGAGGAGATAGCCAGAATTCAAAAGATGATTGAAGACAAAGTAAAGCAAACTCCTCCAGTCTGGGCCAATTACAAAAAGAATGTACCAGAAAGGGCTTTGAAGCTAAAAAGAAGGAAAGAAGAGCTTATAGCTGCTGATTATGGATCAAGGAATCAGGTTACAAGGTGGTCAGAGGTAAAAGTATTAGATACCTACAAAAGGTTGGAAGAGTTAAGGAAGAAAGATCCCACTGCTCCCAAAAAGCCTGATTATCCAGAAGCAATGGTTCCAGTCAAACAGAAATTGCCAATTAGAAGATCTACTGCTCCACCTGCTGCCATCCTTTATCAAAGAAGGAAACAAAAGCAGATGGATGCAGAAACAAAAGAAGACAAGGCTTAAGAAGAATACATCATGAAGATGGTTCTTTAGACATTGTTGGTAGAAAAACAAGACTTAGCACAATCTCAAGACCCTGCCAAAGTTGTCATCACCAGGCCTCCATCTCCAAACTCATCAACAATAAAATCTCTCCCAAGAAACCCACTGGATTCAAAAATACTAAAGTGGAAGTCTGATCAAAAGACCCACGTATCGACTCTACTCAAATCCAATGGTAAAGTGAAGCATATATCAAGGGAAGAAGCACTTGGCCTGGGTGTAGAAGATTTACAAGATCTCCTTGAGCTTACACTGTGCAGGGATGAGGATGATGAGGATTCCATGAACTTTGAATTACAATTCAAATGTCAAGTTAGGGAACTCCTGATGAGACAATAAAAATCCAGAATAATGAAGTGTTTTGGCATCATCCATGTGGATTCTGGCTTTTTACCGGCACGAGCCAATGTCAGGACTTATGAGAACAACTTCGAGATCAGAGAGTGAGAACCATTTTTTTTGCCAGGTGGCTAATTCACAACTCACTCTCGTAGAGTTTATGAATCATTTTGACGGTTCAATGGATGTCCAAAGGTTCAATCACAGAAAGAATGATCATATTTCAAGATATGCTGAGCCTGATGATTGGAGCAAAACTACTTTGGAAAAAGATGCTGCTAAGATGTACACCAGGTCTATATTCTTCGATCAGCAGACAGAGATATATGGAACTATTACAGAATCCCTGCCAATGGACACCAAAATTGTGACACCTGTGTCACTACGATCATCAAGCAAATACCAAACCAATGAAATATTGTGTTTGATACTTGGGATTTGTATAAATATGTGTATCATTTGCACATATCAATTCTTGTTCGATTTCGAGCTTTAAATCGCTTTCTGGAAAGTTATACGCGAACTGATGCGTAGACGCAATCAGTTTAATGCAACAAACACTCCGGAACAGTGACATAGGCTCAACATACCTTAAATAACCTTTACATAACTTAGAAATAAGTTTTGAAGGGTTTGGTGTGTCAAAAGCAAGTTTATTCGATCGCAGGGACTATTTGCGTCAAACTGAGAAACTATGCCGATTTGTATGGTAACGAACATTTTGGAACTTGATCATAAGTTAAACATACCCTAAATATCCTTTAAATAGCTTAGAAATAAGCTTTGAGGGGTTCCGTATGCGAAAATAAACTTATTGGTCAATCAGGGACTAAAAGCGTCAAAAAGTGCATAAGTTTGCATTTACGCGCATATTTTACGTTCTGAACATATCCGGACATCCAAAAATTTTTATAATCATTAAAATATTTTATTTTAGTGATTGGAATGCAAAAATACTATCTGTCGCTTAATTTGGATCGTTTTTGCGTCCGTTACGATTTCCGTCGTAATTAACCGAATAACGCAACCGTGCGACCAAACGAACCGACATCCATGGATTTTCCAAGCATATTTTGTGTCCCCTATACTTTGACTACCTTGTAGAGCCTTGAAAATGGCTTAACGGGGGTTAAAAGTGCCAAAAATGAGCTTAAACATGTGCAGGGACCAAACCTGTAAAATACAAAATTGTTGCTGAATCGACCAGAGGTCGCGGGCCGCGTAAGCCCAGCATCATTCCTACGCAGGGCGCGACAGAAGGCCCAGCGACAGAAAGTTATTTTTTAGCAACTGTTTGATACTCCAAGGACTGTTCTTGCCATTTCTTTGTGTATTGGCCAAGTTTAAGTGATCACCATGGCTTTAACTCATGTCCACACACTTGTAGGGTCATGATCTTTCCTTGGAGGTTACACAAACACTTGTCATCATCTTGTGATTCCATGATCACTATAAATACCCAAGCTTTCTCATTTGTTACCTCACCCTTGATCTGATTAATGCTCTAAGTTGAAGCCTTTGCTTCATACCTGAGTGTTATAGATCAAGTTCTCCCTAGCTTGGACCCTTTGTAAGCTTCTTTCGTGCTTTTATCGCTTTTCAAGCATGAAAGTCAAACAGTGTTTGACTTTCTGCTTTGACCAGTCAATGGTCAACACAAAGTTCGTTTGAACTTTGCAACGTGATTGTAATCATGATGGTTATAATCCTTAGCAATTATACCTACTGATTACCACGTTGACTAGGTGTAGTGACGAGTCAAAGTTTCGGTCAAAATGCTCATTTGCGCGCATTTTGCAACAGAACTACTTTTAGGTATCAAAACACTTTGTTTTGATACCAAATCAGTTTTCTAAGTTAGTTAAACATGTTTTGACATGTTTAACTCGTCACTACTGGTTTAGTGCTTGTTTAGGGTCGTAAGTTAAGCGGTCTAAATAACCGCTTAGACTTTCGAACCCGACCCGTTTGGTCGATCATTAGGATCTGACCAAGCTTGTTTAGTGATCATAGTTGCATAGGGAATAACCTACTGAGGTTATACCTTATGATCACTTAGGATTGGTTAGTTATTTGTTAAGTAGTTTATATGCCCATAGGAAATGACCAAAATGCCCTTTTGTAGCATAAATCCATATTTTGCATATGTGATCAACTTTTTGACATATAATCTGATTTAGTAACATGTTTAGGCATAATTGGGCATGTAAGACTTGACATAGCACAAAGTTAACCATCCGACCATAATTTTACGCAAACGACGCGTTATAGTAGCTTATACTACCATAATGGGTCAAAACGGGTCAAAAGCACTTAGGTAGAATTCCAAATCAGAATGTTAGGTCTATTAAATCATGCCATGTGAGTTCCAATACTCATTTGATTTATAGAACTTCATTCTATCCTATCTCCCGATTTAGGATCCGATTATTTAATATAGTGATTCCATACTAGGTGCCACTTGATTCCTTGATTTCTTGAGCTTCGTTAAGACACTTAATCAAGGATACTTGCAATCTCAAGTGAGTACATAGTCCGCTCTTTTATTGCTTTCAAATGTTTTGGGGTGAAACATATGTGCCTATTTGTTATTTTCATGATTTCAACCATATGATTATACATGCTAGTATTTATCTTTTGACGAATTGAACAATTATCTATGGTTTAAACACAAATTTTCAAAGATTCTAAAACTAATTGTTGGATTGTACTTTCTTAATACATTCACCAAGCCTATTGGTAGTACGATATAGCGCTATAGGACTAGACACCCCATTCCTGTTGTATGGAATGTCAGAAACCAAAATTTTAACCAAATAGAAATTGCCTTTTTGGTATTTCTATAGTCTCCAATGTGTAGTTTGATACACTAAGGTTTGAATGAATACTAAATCACGTTTTCTTTGTATATTTTGATATACTACCAAGGTACAGTTTGATGTGCTCCTAAATGTGATATTATTTACCAAAGTATAATTTTGATATACTATGTACAAAATCCAACATATACTTTGATATACTACTGACCTTGTTAATTACCAAAGCATAGTTGATATGCTATTTTCAAAACCAAAGCATAGTTGATATGTTATTTTCAATGTCAAAACATAGTTGATATGTTATACTCAAATCCAAAGCATAGTTTGAGATGCTATTTACAAAACCAAAGCATATTTGTGATATACTACCAAATCTATTATTTCAGTAACAAAAGTATATTTTGATATACTATATGTTTAACTATTTCCAAACCAAAGTATATTTTTGTATATACTACAAACCTTTTATCAAAACAATGCATTTTTAGAAACAAAACTTTTACAAGGATTCATGGCTATTTCTGTAAAACATAAAACCTTTTTCTTATATTAACTAAAGCCATGAATCTAAATCAACAAAACCTATGTTACTCACAGGCATTTTTATGCTGACGTATCTATTTTCATATATGTTTCAGGTGCTGCTATGAGATGATTGTTGATGCATGCTACACATAGGATGGACTCGTGCCTTAGTGACTTTAAAACTCGAAAGATAATATTTTTTTTTGGGTAAAGGGATACCCCGGTGATTCTATATATTCACAACCAAAACGAAACAAGTAGTGTAGAGTGTCTACACTAGTTCAATCATGAGACATGCCTCATGAAAGAAAACCCGAAACACCAAACAACTAACAAACGTCCAACCAGCAAAAGGAAAATAAACAACTAGACAAAATTTCTAGACCGAATAACCAAAACCAACTAAAAACTAATCAGCCTCCATCGTCACTCTTCTCAAACGCATGGATCTCCCATTCTTCAAGAATCTTCCGCACCCTAACGGTATCCTTCAACTTTGCTCCCATCAACTTGTATCGCACCGTTTTTATAATAACATCACTAACCGTCTCAGGTGGTCTCAATTGATCTTTAAACAACCTGGCATTCCTCTCTTGCCAAATAGTATAAGCAGCAGCCGAAACAAGAAGCTTAGCAACATAAATATCAGCCCTCTTTTGATGAGCACGAGCACAAAGCCAGTCAATAATGTCCGACCATTTCGGACAAACCGAGTTCATCCCCCCTATTCCTAATTTGAGCCCACACTTGCGATGAGTACTTGCATTCAAAAAACAAGTGAGGGTGAGAATCAACATTCTCAAAGCACAATAAACAACACATCATATTCATGTTTTTTCTACGAGACAAATCCCATTGCAAAATCTTGTCTTGCGTAAGGAGCTTACGTTTCATAATCAACCACATCATGAATGCATGTCTAGGAATACACTGGGCGAACCAAACAATGTTACACCAATTAACATCCGGCTCTCTATGAGGCAACGAATGCCAAACCCCGGACGTCGAAAAACCATTTAGATCATCACCATCCTTCCATAGCAGCCTATCTGTTTTCATGGGATCCAACCGAACATGATCAATCTGAATAAGGACAGGAAATAAATCCCTCCAGGCCGTAGGCCATCTCCATGCTCTATTCGAATACACATCAGCAACCGAATCATCCAAACTAAAATCAGCATCAGTGATCACTCTAGACGATAAAAAATCACCAAGAGGACCCAATTCGTTCCAGTTATCATACCAGGATGATGTGTTGGCACCATTACCTAAATCCGACCATATATATTTTCTAACCATAGGCCGAATCTGAGCGAGTTTTCGCCAAGACCAACAGCTATTAGAGGGCGTTTTACACACCCAGAAACTCTTGCCCTTTAAACGATACGCATGCACCCAGTCCACCCACAAGGATTCTCGCTTGGAGACAATGCTCCAAATATGAGACGACATCAATGATTTATTCATATCCCCAATCCTTCTAATACCCAAACCACCTTCATACTTAGGCGTACAAACCAACTTCCAAGAAACTTTAGATTTACCTTTATTAAACGCAGATTCTTGAGACCATAGAAAGTTTCTCATTTTAGCTTCAAGCTCTTTAATAATCCGAACCGGTAAGACAAAAACCGAGGTCCAATAAATATGCATAGAAGAAAGCACAGAAATAATAAGCTGAAGTCTACCCGCAAAAGATAACATCTTGTTCCTCCAATGCATAATACGTTTCTATAATCTATCCACTAGCACACGACAGTCATTGTACCCCAGCCTAGCCGAAATCAGGGGAACCCCCAAGTATTTAACAGGCAACTTTCCTTCCGTAAATGGCATGATATCTAGAATAGCTTGTTTTGTTTGATTTTTAACATTGCAAAAGAAAACCGTGCTTTTCTGATTGCTAGGCACTAACCCCGACATCTTGGTAAACTTAGCGAGAGAAGACATAATACAGTTGGCCGAATTTACTTCACCTCTAGCGAAAAGGAATAAGTCATCTGCAAAACAAAGATTAATAATCTTCTGCTTTTCACATCTATTATGGAATTTGAAAGACGAATCAATTCGAACCGAATGATGCAAAATGCTCGTTAAGACCTCCATCACCAGAGTAAATAAGTATGGGGACATTGGATCCCCTTGCCTTAGCCCACGTTTGCCTTTGAAAAAACCATGCACTGAGCCATTCACACAGACCGAGAAAGAGGTAGTAGACACACATACCATAATCCACTCCACCATTTTACTATGAAAACCAAAACCAATCAGCACACTTTTCAGAAACTCCCAATCCACAGTATCATACGCTTTCTGAATATCTACCTTAAACGCACATCTCGGAGGACCCGCATCTCGATGATAATTATGCATAAGCTCTTGGGTCAATAGAATATTATCCGATATCTTCCGACCAGGAACAAAGGCAGATTGGTTGATACTAACAATATCATTAAGAGCTCCTTTAATTCTCTCAGCAACAATCTTACTAATGCATTTGTAAAAAACATTACAACAAGCAATCGGCCAAAAATCAGTAACTTGCATAGGGGTCGAAACCTTTGGAATAAGAACAATGAGGGTATGATTCAATTCCCGCAGCATGTTACCCGTTTCAAAGAAGTCTTTAATCGCATTAGAGACATCATCACCAACTAACGACCAAGCACTTTTAAAAAAGGCGGCCGTGTAACCATCCGGCCCAGGGGCTTTATCGTTACCAATAGAAAACGTCGCTTTTCTGATCTCCTCCGTCGTTACTTCTCGGACCATATGAGACGCCACATTAAAAGATAGCGTTTTGGGGAATAACTCTGGAGCCGGCTGAAGCGAAATGTCACCTTGAGAACCAAAAAAATTTTCATAATGCTGAACAAATGCTTTATATACCATATCACCCTCATAGGTAATACCTCCCGAATCTGTAATAACCTCAATTCTGGAAAAGTGGTTTCTAGCTTTCAAAGAAGAATGAAAAAACGTCGTGTTCATATCACCCGCAGCTAGCCAATCCACTTTTGATTTTTATTTCAGAAAGCGCTCCTCATCCAATAAAGCCACCTGTAAGTCACGGCTAGTCGAAGCCTCCTCGGCCCGGAGATCAACATTAAATGGGTTCTGATCAATATTCTGTTGAATCCCATCCAACTTCAATCTGAGACTATCTACTTTCCTATGAAGATTCCCTTGCTTAAACAGCAACAACCTCAGCGGTTTTTTCAGCAAACGGAGTTTTTTAACAACTCTGAATTGATGCACACCCTCAACATGCGTATCCCAACAATTCTTAACAATCTCTAAGAATTCTGGTTTAAAAACCAGAAAATTTGCAAATTTAAACGACCTCGGCTTCATTTTCATAGCTTCCGGAATAGAAAGAATACATGGACAATGATCCGAAAGACGAGACGGCTTGAAAATAGCAACAGAGTTCGGGTATTCAGCCAAAAAATGTGTTTCCCATTACCCGATCAATCTTCTTTAGTAACCCAATCCCTTGCTTTGGTTTTTGATTCCAAGTGAAATGAATACCTGACCGATTAATGTCAACGACTTCAATATCATCTACACAAGATTGAAACTCCTTCATACCAGTAGTTATGGAAGACGTTCCCATAGATTTATCCTCTATATTTAGCGCCGAATTAAAATCACCCATAATAAACCACGGACTATCAGCAACAAGAATTTTATGTTGGACTCTGTATGCCCAAGACACACATATTAAATTGATGTGGCTAGTACGTTATGATCCAAGTCGAGTCATACCCAATAACAAGCTAGACAAACACTTACAATATTTGTTTATGATATGATCAAATAAATAAATATCAACACTTAGAATATTTAGAAATTGGTTTTCTAAATAATTGCACTTGACAAACTAATAAATTATATGGATAATTTATTTTTGAGAGAATATTTTATTTTGTTATTTAATTGGTTAAATAACATAATAAAATAGAATAAGTCTTATAACATATGATGTTATATTTTATAAAAGGTTATAAAATAAACAAAGAATTATATTTTATATAAAAGAAATTGTATTTTTTTATATAAAAAAGCTAGGGCCGCCCCCCCCCCCCTTCCCAAGACAAAAAGTGGCCAATAAAATTACTTGCATGTGTAGGAGGAACTTGATTGGGTGAGAATATGGTCCTATGAACATGCATGCAATTGTCATAACTAGATGGCACTTGATTGGGCAAAGGGTGTGGTTATTCTCTCACATATTTTATAAAGATTTGAAGTAGTAAACTTGAAGAAAATGGCTGAAAATGGCTGCCAATTTTCGTCCTTATCATGCTCATCCAAGAGAGTTTTTCATGTTGAGAAATCAAGTGTAAGACTCTCTAATAATCGGGTCATGTATGGTTGATCTATTGGTGAGTTTCAAGTTCACATTTCAAGTGCAAGAACTCAACAAAAGGCCCTCATATTTTCGGCCATGAGATGGTCTTCAAGAGGGTTTTCTAGTGAGTTCATAAGTGTAGAAATCCTAGCTAAACGCAAGGTGTTTGTTGGAAGCTTGGGGTATACAAGCTTGAGGTCTTCTACTCTTGAAGACAACCATTTCAAGAATCATCACCTTCTTCATATCCATTACTCATTGTACTTCAAGAAGGTAGTTTTCTAAACATCCTATGGTTGTGTTTTGATAGTATACATCTCATATATGGATCCGGGTTTTGGGATTTTGCATATAAATGGGTTTATATCTTTTAAAAGTAACATGTTTTAAACTTATTTTCCGCTGCGTTTTTATTTCATATGGATGAAATTGCTTTGATAAACATGTTAAAATCCCATCAATGGTATCAGAGCCGCTTATATGAGTGCATGCTTCAATAGACTTAAAATTTTCGGGTTTCGGGTTTGGTGAAAACCCTATGGCCGAAATATTAAGTATGGTTATCCCTTTTGTTTTTCAAGATTATATTCTTACATGCATAAATGAATCTTGAAAAATTATTTCATATGGATGATTTGTTTGTTTTGACAAAACTAACCTTTTCGGTTTTTTGGACATAGCCGAAAATGGTTATTAAAAGGGAACCATTTTTTTATGCTTCTTGAAATTAATAAATATATATTTGGATATATATTTTGGTGCATATAACCTAGCCATGACCTTGTGTTGAATAATTATGTTGTGATTTATATTTAATTATTTCAAAGGTTATAATAATTATTAATTTGTCTTCCATTTGTAAATATATGTAATTTATTTATTTTTCATTTGGCATGTAAAATAAATAGACTAGGTGCATTTCATTTTACTAGAAAAAATGTATTAGGATATATTTTGTAAAAGAAGATGCACACAAAAATGCGGTTTTTGTTTTTGCCAATTTCGGGCATAAAGGACTTCATAGTTCTTAACGGGATTTTAGCCCGAAAACCAAAACACATTTTCGGAGCCCAAAGGAGTTTGGAGCTGAATTAAAGTACATTTTGGAAGATCAAAGAAAGTGGAGAAATCACAACACAAAAGGGAGACTTGAAGCATTTGGATGCGGGATCAAGTGGGAGTTCAACGACACATTATTTGTGTCAATATTCACCCTTTAGGAAGGACCTTTTGGCACACTTGTTTCGGCTAACAAGCGTTGTCAAAATAGTTGGCTATGGTTATGCACCTATTGTTATATATGTTGTGCTTGTGTGGTTGTTTATTTATGTTGTTTAGATGATATTTGGATATGCATGCTTAACAAACTAATAATCAACAACAAGCTTAAAATTGGTTCTTTAAAAGATCATTAAAATTGGTTAATAAAAGGTTATTAAAAATTAATGATTTTATAATAAAATGGGTTTTATTAGAAAGAACCTTGAAAATTTATTTTCACACAAGTACCAAGGATTTGAATGCATGCAAATGTATGGTACATAAAGTTTTCTAAACTAGAATTTTTGAAAACTCAAAAATCCCTTTTATAAAACAAGTCAAACACCATCCTTTTATACAACACTCGAAACACTTGGGAACTCTTTCGTGGGATAAAGGTCACCTAACCACATTTGAGGGAACTTGTATATTCGAGGTGGGTTTACCATGTTTGTGGGATAAAGGTCACCTAACCACTTATGTGTATAAACTCACACATGTGTGTAAGTTGGACGACTTGATTTGGAAACCATGAACTTAGGGTCACCGAAGCATGGGGAACAAAGGTGTTGATGGGATTAAACATGCCAACTAAACATAAAGATGTTTAACCGATCCCATATGGCTAGAAGTTGCAAAGAGTTGCAATTGTCAAACGTTGACTACCTTGTTAATTTAAATAATGGGATAAAGGTCACCTAACCAATATTTAAATGTAACGTTGGATTCTAGATTTTAATTATTAATTGTCTATGAGACACAAAAGGGTATTAATGATTAAAATATAATAATATCGAAAATACTAAAATTGAACCTTGTTAAATTTTGTAGATGGCCGCTAACAATATTACCCAAACCGTCCGTAACCTATCACTAGAAAATGATCCTAATCCCGATGAACATCCTATGGAAGATAAGGATGCCTATAACGATTGGATTAAGTATATCGAGGATACTACGCAAGCCTCTTGCCTCATGTTAGGAATTATGATTCCCAAGATTCAAAAGGTTTTGAACATCATGAGCACACGACATGATCACCCAATTATAGGAAATGTTCCTAAGGGTAGAACGCTTCGAAACCATTCGAGCGCTTCATGCATGTCGAATGGAGGAAACCCAATCGGATTCATCTTATGACTTTAAGATGAAAAGCCACATTAATCACCTCGAAAGGCTCAATATGGATAAAAGGGTTTTATCCATTCTAACGATCAATGAGGGTGGCAACAAGAAAGGGCATCACCCCGACACCAAAGCAAATGTTGCAAATGGAAACGGGTAATTCAAAGGAAAAGAATTAGAAAGACTAAAGCGAAACCACCGAAACCAAAAGAGAAGAAGGCAAAGGTTGCCATGAACGATCCATGCTTTGAGTGTGGTGAGATAGGGCATTTAAATAGGAATTGTCCAACCTATCTCAAAGAGTTGAAAAAAAAAAACAAGAGGGATGCTAGGCAAACCTCAAGTACAATCTTAATGATACATATTGACCTTAATGTTATTTCTTCTAACACATGGGTATTAGATACCGGATGTGGAACTCATGTTTGCAATTCGTTGCAAAAGGTTCAAAAGAAATAAACATTACAAGAAAGGAGACTATGTTTTGAAACTTCCAAATGGTTTGGAAATTGTTTTAAAATGTTTTGAATGCTCCTAGTTTGACTAGGAACATTATTTAAGTTTCCCTTTTGAGACAATATGTTTTGATTTAAAGTTTGTAAACAATGACATTTATATTTCGATGAATGACATGTTTTACTTTAAAACTATGCCTTCAAATGGTAGTTATGAATTGGTTCATAATAATACATCATTTGATAGTTCAATGTACCAAGCAATCACCAACAAACTCAAAATGGTTTTGAGTGAGACTTATCTTTGGCATTATCGCCTTAGTCATATAAACAGATGTCGCATATAAACACTTTGAAAGAATTGTCTTTTGGAAACAAATGAAATTGGTTCATTTGATACATGTGAATCTTGTTTACAAGGTAAAATGACTAAGAAACCCTTTAGTGGGAAAGGGCAATAGATTTCTTAGGTATCATACATTCGAATGTATGTGATCTTTTTAAGCCAATGACTAGGAATGGTGAAAGATACTTCATTACTTTAACCAACAACTATAGTAGTTATGGTTATGTGTACTTGACACAAAGAAGAAGTTTTGAAACATTCAGAATCTTCAAAAGGTGAAGTACAAAATCAACTCTTTAAAGTTCTTCGTTTTGATAGAGGAGGAATCGAACTCTATTAGATATGGTTCGATCTATGATGGCTAGGAGCGTATTATCTCTATCACTTTGGGGTTACGCTTTGCTCTCCGTGGCCCATATGGCCCCAACCAAGAAAGTGGATACGACGTCTTTTGAAATATGACATAGAAGGGCTCCATCATTATCATATTTAAAAGGTATGGGTTGTGAAGCTTATGTGAAGCAATACACCCCAAACAAGTTGGAAGTACGATCCACTAAGTATATCTTCGTAGAATATCCTAAAGATGATATAGGATATTATGTCTACGATCCAACAGAGTAAAAGGTATTTGTTGCTCAAAAGGCTGAGTTCTTTGAAGCTAAGTTCCTTGTGGAAGGAATTAGTAGAACAGTGGAACTTGATAAGGATCGAGAACCACAAACCGATACACGTTTGGTTGATACTAGCATTCAACAAGAGGTTGTTGAAAAATGATCAAGTGGTTGATCAACACACACAATACGTTCGCAAATCTGGTAGAATTAGTAATCCACCTAAAAGATATGGATCTTTCATGGATGGATGCTACGTGGTAGATTCGGGTGAACCAACCACATACCATGATGCAATGTCAAAATTCGATTGTGACAAATGGATTAAAGCCATGAACGTAAAGATGCAGTCCATGTATAACAACCAAGTATGGGAATTGGTTGTGCCACCACTTAACTCTAAAGTAGTTGGAAGTAAGTGAGTTTTCAAGAAGAAAACAATTATGCATGGTAACTTGGATACTTATAAAGCGAGACTTGTAGCAAAAGGTTTCACTCAAACTCAAGGGGTTGATTATGATGAGACCTTCTCGCCAGTGGCAATGCTAAAGTCGATTAGGATATTATTTGCCATAGCTGCATATTATGACTATGAGATTTGGCAAATGGATGTCAAAACGGCTTTCCTCAATGGATATCTTGATGAAGATGTCTATATGGTTCAGCCTGAAGGTTTTGTCGATCCAAAACATCCTAACAAAGTGTGCAAGTTAAAGAAATCAATCTATGGATTGAAACAAGCATCTAAAAGTTGGAATCACCGTTTTGATGAAGAGATTAGGGAATATGGATTCATCAAAAACGTTGATAAAGCTTGTGTGAATAAGAAGGCTAGTGGGAGCATTATTACTTTCTTTGTATTATATGTCGATGACATTCTACTATTTGGAAATAACATTCCAACCTTGGAGGGTGTAAAAGCCTGGCTTGAAAGTTGTTTTTCCATTAAGGATTTTGGTGAAGTCGCCTATATTTAGGAATAAAGATCTATAGGGATAGATCAAGGCGCTAGATAGGTTTAAACAAAAGTGCATACGTTGACAAAGTCTTGAAAAGGTTCAAGATGAAGAACTCTATGAAAGGTTTGGTACCTATTCAAAGAGGGGACAATATTGAGTGCGTCTCAATGTCCAAGCTCAAAGGATGAGCAGGGAAAGAATGAAAGGAATCCCATATACGTCAGCTATAGGATTCATTATGTTTGTAATGATATGTACTAGACCGGACAAGTTATACGCTTTAAGCATGACGAGAAGACACCAGTAAAATCCAAATAACCGTCATTAGATGACTGTTAGAAAGTATATTGAAATACCTTAGAAGGACTAAGGATATGTTTCTAATATATGGATCTGGTGAAAAAGAACTCGTTGTAAAGGGTTACAAGGATGCGAGTTTAGGAATTCGTTGTAAATGGTTACATGGATACGAGTTTCCAAACTGATCGAAATGGTCCTCGATCACAATCAGGGTAGCATTGTCCACTACATAATCAGAATACATCGCCGCTTCATTGATTGTGATAATTCATATGGATCTGCCAGTTGAATTATTGCCGATCTAGGGGAAGTCCCTACCATTCAGGACCCCTAGAGATCTTTGTGATAACGATGGTGCGATTGCTTAAATCACGGAACCTTGTGTACATCAAAAGACTAGGCACATTGAGCGGAGTTTCAACTACATAAGGGATGAAGTTGGAAAAGAGAAAGACATGTATTCGCAAAGTTCACACTGATCAAAATATTGCGGATCCACTCACGAAGCTCCTTGAATGGGCAAAGCATGAAAGGGTCATACTTGTGCCTTAGGACTTCGATATTCTAGTGATTGGATTTGATCTATTTTGTATTTGGATATTGGAACAATTATTATTATAACTCTTTATGGTATGTTGAGTTATGTTCCATATTAGCATGTTTAAATCCATGAATAAGTTACTTATTCTAAATGTCCGTAGTCGATCATAATTGTGGGAACAAATATGAATGTAAGACTATTATGAATTTGGATTGGTGGATATTCATTAGATATGAATATAGAGCAAAGTGTTGCTGCCAAGGTTCATAGATATTTGTGGGATACAAATATTGGACTGACTCGCTCTCAAATATTACTGCATGGAATCATTTGTGATTGATCATAAGTAAATTTGAGTAAAGGAGAATATCATCGTATCCTCGGACCTGAGATACATATTGGGTCTTGATATTCACCAAATATTATACCTTGACTTTTTCTTCGCTGTCAATAATATGACAGTACATAAGGCTAAGCTCAGGTGTGGTACAAGGTGATTGTGAGAGACGTATGTAGTCAAGATGGGATTTGTTCCTCTTATTCGTTGAGAGTAAGATGTCTAAGGCCTGCTAAAGTTAAATCAACAGAGAGTGATCACTCTGTGTCTCTGGATTTGACATGACATCTGTAACGAAAGGATAAATGATAGATTCACCTAAATCATTTTCAAGTAAGGGACTTGAAGAGGATGATGTTATTGAATGGCACATATAGTCATACGTATTAGGGGTAGTAAACCGTAGTTAGGCGTTATTTACTACTTGCATCAATCTTCTATGTATCTTGTGCAAGTGGGAGATTGTTGGACTCTGTATGCCCAAGACACATATTAAATTGATGTGGCTAGTACGTTATGATCCAAGTCGAGTCATACCCAATAACAAGCTAGACAAACACTTACAATATTTGTTTATGATATGATCAAATAAATAAATATCAACACTTAGAATATTTAGAAATTGGTTTTCTAAATAATTGCACTTGACAAACTAATAAATTATATGGATAATTTATTTTTGAGAGAATATTTTATTTTGTTATTTAATTGGTTAAATAACATAATAAAATAGCATAAGTCTTATAACATATGATGTTATATTTTATAAAAGGTTATAAAATAAACAAAGAATTATATTTTATATAAAAGAAATTGTATTTTTTTTATATAAAAAAGCTAGGGCCGCCCCCCCCCCCCTCCCAAGACAAAAAGTGGCCAATAAAATTACTTGCATGTGTAGGAGGAACTTGATTGGGTGAGAATATGGTCCTATGAACATGCATGCAATTGTCATAACTAGATGGCACTTGATTGGGCAAAGGGTGTGGTTATTCTCTCACATATTTTATAAAGATTTGAAGTAGTAAACTTGAAGAAAATGGCTGAAAATGGCTGCCAATTTTCGTCCTTATCATGCTCATCCAAGAGAGTTTTTCATGTTGAGAAATCAAGTGTAAGACTCTCTAATAATCGGGTCATGTATGGTTGATCTATTGGTGAGTTTCAAGTTCACATTTCAAGTGCAAGAACTCAACAAAAGGCCCTCATATTTTCGGCCATGAGATGGTCTTCAAGAGGGTTTTCTAGTGAGTTCATAAGTGTAGAAATCCTAGCTAAACGCAAGGTGTTTGTTGGAAGCTTGGGGTATACAAGCTTGAGGTCTTCTACTCTTGAAGACAACCATTTCAAGAATCATCACCTTCTTCATATCCATTACTCATTGTACTTCAAGAAGGTAGTTTTCTAAACATCCTATGGTTGTGTTTTGATAGTATACATCTCATATATGGATCCGGGTTTTGGGATTTTGCATATAAATGGGTTTATATCTTTTAAAAGTAACATGTTTTAAACTTATTTTCCGCTGCGTTTTTTTTTCATATGGATGAAATTGCTTTGATAAACATGTTAAAATCCCATCATTTTATGCATAGACAATTGGTGCCATAACTCTCTACGTGTCACATAATAGTTGGCTGCATAAACAATAGAACAAAAAACCCTCCTCTTATCCAGTTTAAAAACAAGTTGGAGATGCATAACCTGAGACGACTGAGCCAAGATCATGACATCAAATATAGCCGGATTCCACCCAATAATGATTCTAGTGCCTTTGTCACAACACCCACCATTCGAAGTCCAATCCCACGAGCTAAAAACAGACTTACATACACTCGCCAATTTAGCAACATTCACATGAGATTCTAAAATAGCACACAAACTCAGCTTATAATCCTTAACTGCCTGTCGAACCTCCATTTGTTTAAGCGGGCGGTTCAACCCCCTTATGTTCCAAACAGCGAGACTAACCATCAGCAACTACCTGAGAAGGAGTGCCTGCCCCTTGTTTACTCTGTATTTTTAGCGTACCTTGCGGCATAAAAACATCCATTTCATTATACACTTCTTCAACCTCATCATCTGTATCCTCCTGGCCTTTGCCCGATGACTTCTTACTAGTTCCCTCCTCCGAATCCATTTGATTTAATACATCAAAAGGGTTATTCAATTTAACGGCTGATGAAGTTGAACCATTATCACCTTTCGGCTGAGGTTTTGAAGGCACAGGCCGATATTCAAACTTGTTTTTTTGTTTATTCACCGGAATTCCGACTTTTCTAGCAACTTTCCTACCATGCACTTCAGTATAACCATCCTGATCGACATTCGGAAATTTTTTCATTTGCTTATTCTTTTGAACATTACGATTTGGCCCATCCTGCCTAGCATTTTTCATTTGATTTTTCGGACACATCTCAACCGCATGACCAAACACACAACATGTAGGACAACGGTGCGGGCTCCATTCATACTCCACATACATAGTTTCTTTTATAAAACCCTCCCCTTCTGGTTCGGGTATCGCCATTGTTATCTCTTCACGAAACTCTTTATCAGCCGAAATTTCCACCAAAGCTCTAGCATAACTACTACGGCCCCATAAATCCGTACACATAGAAGTTGTAAAAGAATCCAGCATCTTTGGCTCACCAATTGTTGTAGCTATCAGACTCAATCCATCTTCCGTGTAAGCCGCAATAGGAACCTCGTGAATTTTAACCCACACTTGTAGTTTCTTTACTTCTTTTTTTTTCCAGCTTGGTCGTAGGAGTCCATATGTTTAAGAACAACGGTTGCGACCTGATAATCCACGGCCCATCTTTGATGACATTCAACATTCCGCCTTCATCATTAAACTTAAAGAAGAAAAAACCATTAGCATTCATCATCGTCTTTTGCAACCCATACTTTTTCCAATTCACCTTAACAAAATAGTCAACAACCGGGAATGCAACTCGTTCCCCCAAAAAATACCCGTAAATAGTATTAGACAATTTCTCCTGCACAGTTCGGACGGATTCCTTGGGAAGAACAACATCACATCCTTCATGCACAGCCGAACTAGCCAGTGAACGAAAGTTAACTTTCTGAATGTTACTAGCTATGACTAAATCCGCATAAGATTTAGGGGTTGAACTACTTCCCTGAACCGTATGTGATCCCTGAACAACATCAGCCGCCCCACTATCCTTCTGAATCTGATTCACTGACGATTGAACCGGGACTGTGATCTTTTTTTTTGGGTAAAGGGTTACCCCGGGACTGTGATCTTAGTTAACTCATCGATGACATTAATTAGTTATGTATCAACCTGAGAATTCTGCACCGTACCACGCCTAGGAAGCACAGGATTTCCATCAATACTTACCACTCTACTCGCCAAACCCATATAGGGTAAAGGCGGCTTTCCCCGATCACCCTTATCATAATCACCAGGTTTTGAACGATCATCCATACCTAATGAAGACAACTCTCACGTAAATCAGAAAAATAAACAAGCATGCACCCGAAAAATCAAACACCTACTGCCGCACCAAGAATACAAATAACAAAACCCTAATCCTATAAACCCTAGATTGAAACCTGAACCCTTAATCGATTAAACCTGAGCATCAATCTAGCTAAATTAATCTCAGTTAACCGCAATCAACGACTACCAGTTTAATAAATCAGGGTTCTTGAATCAAAAGTAGAGCAGCGATTTGAAGAAAAGAAAAAACCCTAGTTCTCAATCGATCCCTAGTGTTAACAAGTTCGTTATAGAGATTTGCAAGAACAAAACCTCTAATCACAGACTGTTATACACAAGATCACGAAGAAAAACATTGGATTCATGATGAACAGGAAAATCGCCTATAGGAGAGAGAGCATAGGGTCTGCAAACTCTCGAAAGATAATATTTGTATTTATCTGAATTGTAAAAAAATAATAATGAGTTCAATCATTCAATAAAACGAAACAATTTAATCCATGGTTGTGAAACAATGATTCTGTTACAACACTCCCCGACGTTTCCGCCACGATTTGTTGTTTTACATGGTCGAGGTGTGACAGAAAAGTTGGTATCAGAGCCAATGGTTATAGGGAATTAGGTTATTAGTAATGCTTTGACCTAGACTATAACCTTCCTAGGACCCTAACACAAGATTCTTGTGTTTAGATCTTAAAACAATACCGTCACTTATCCTTAGGTGACAACCACAACAAGAACACAAATTTTCAAATCCGTTTTGAAAACCAATCATCTGTTCTAGGATGATTTATTATAAGGTTTTGAACCTTCTAAGTTTTTGAAATCTCGTCAAAGTTTGGGTCTTATAATGTGAACACGTGCAATCTAGAAGGATGGATGCCTGTACTCTGAGTTTTCTGTCTAAGGCTAGAGTGTTCGTACTGTGACAACCCGTAATTTTGAGGTAAAAACCATTCGTTTTAATTCTACAGTTTGGTTTTATTTTTTTGTTTATATTATAATTAATGCGTCATCGAATACTTGAAACCAAATTCATATCATGTTGAACCAACCTGAACCAGTTAAACTGAAATCACATGTCTCGCTTGTCGATTCGACCCACTCGCGGAACCCGATGCTTTTGAGACCCAAATCTTAACTCGGTTAATATATATATTATAGCGTAAACTTCTGTTTTGCTCCCTGTGGTTTGGTCACTTTAACGGTTTTTCCCCAAACCTTTCAAAATAGCCATTTTACTCCCTGATGTTTCGGTTTTGTTGCCAGTTTGCTCCACACCTCTAACTCCATCCAAAATATCTGTTAGCTAAAAGGGTATTTTGGTAATTTTATGGATAAAGTAAGGATAATTCGGTAATTTTACTTTTAAAGATATTACTCTAAGAACTAATAACATAATCTCTCATTCACCCTTACCATCATCTCTCTCTAAACCAAACCCAGCATCTTCTTCAATGATTCCGATCATCACCACGTAATTCCGGCAAACCACCACCACCACCACCACAGTAATTACGTCAAACCGCCATCACCACCACCTCGTCATTAGAACCACCACAATACCCCCGTCATTAGAACCACTACCACTTTGATCTCAGGCCTGTGAAGCCAGTCTGCTACCAGAGTGGGTCTTGCAAACCTGAACCCAACTAACAGTGGATCAAAGCTTAAAACCTAAACCATCACAACTAACACTGTTTTGTCTGGAAAGTTGTTCACAGTCAACTCGAATTAGGGGTTATCACAATTTAGGGGTTGAAGCCATGTGAAAAAAAAAACAGATCTGATGGTGACAGCCACTCTCTCTCTTTCTTACCCTCTCTCGAATTAGGGATTATCACAAGTTGTTCACAGATCTGCCGCCGCCACCACCACTATCTGGATAAACCCTACGACCACCGTAGGTTTCAGATCTGGCCACCAATGTTTATACACTATGGGTTTCGTGTGGTGAAGATGATCTGATATAGCCGCCAGAAGTTTCAGATCTAGCCTCCGATTTGGTGGCTAGGTTTTGCTCAGATCTGATGAAGAGGATGCTGATGAAGACGCCTAGGGTTTCGTGTTAGAAAGATGATGCTAATGGTGGTTGCAATTTAAAGAAAAATAGAGACGGCGGTTGGTATTGGTGGTGGTGGTTAGTGTTGGTGACGGCGGTAGTTTATTGTTGAAGTTAGTTTGTAACGGTGGTATTTGGCGGTGCGGTGGTGGTGGTTGGTATTGGAAGGATGAGTATGTTTGACGAAGGGTTATGCACTTCTGCATATGTATGGTGACATAGGAAAACGAAAATGAATCGGAAGATGAATTTGGAATTGCTCTGCGTATGTATGGTTACTCAAGAAAAGAAAAATGAATTGGCACAGAAAAATGATGAATTTGGAATTGCTCTACGTATGTATGGGTACTAAAGATAGATTCTTTAGGGTTGGGTTAACAGAAAGATTGATTTTTTATAGAATAATAACAAAATATCTAAAATATGGGAAAAGACTAAAATGCCCCTCATGTGAGGGGCATGTGACCAGGATTTAACGATGGAATTGGATGGCGTTAGGGGCGGGGAGTGAAATAGAGATAAGCTTCATAAATCAGGGAGTAAAATGGCTATTTTGAAAGGTTTGGGGCAAAACCGTTAAAGTGACCAAACCACAGGGAGCAAAACGAAAGTTTACTCTATATTATAATTCAGTGGATGCTTAATTATATTGTGATAATAAGTTATAAAAAAACAAAGGATTAGTATACTAAACAAATGCCACCGTAACCCTTTCTTATTTTTCTTTTACGTTTAGAATGCCCACACTTCAATTTTCAAGGCTCAAACCTCAGCCCCAACCCACAAGACTTCGGCCCACCTTCTAACCGCCATACTCACATCTTATATTAATTATGTATATATGTATGAGAGTTATTCAGATTCTAAAGAAATTATCCAACCCTAACTCCCTCCCAACATTACGGCAGTCCCTCCCAACTTTACGGCAGTCCCTCCCAACCCTACTGGCGGCCATCATCACCACTCTTCTATCCAGCCAAAACACAGCTCCGATCGCCGGTAAGCCCCACTTATCTCGTAACTTTGATTTAAGAATGCGTTGCCTCGGTTTCGGTCAGACTTTAGTTTCGTTCTATGACTATGATTTAGTGAATATATGGAACTATATGTTTGTATGATGATATATATATGTATATATTATACCTGCTCGATGTTATATACTGTGTGTATAAAAGCTCCGGTTCGACTCCGTTGCAAGACCATGAAAACCCGTACACGAATCCGAGTAATATTTGTAAGTAACTGCTTATATGTTTATGAAAAGTGAATTGTGATTACATGCTACTATTAACAGTGATATGTGTATAATGATATATAAACATAGTTGGTAGATGATTATATTTAAGATCCACGCTGCTATTTAACTTGCAACTGTGAAGAATGATATTATACCTTATGGTTGGAATGGATACTTGTTACGATTGTTATGAGCATGCAGTAGGTTGTAGGTATTGGAACTCCGGTTCGACTTGTTGTGAGGTCATGAAATCCTATACGTTAGTCCGTGAAGTATATGCGTTAGTGTAGACATGAAGGACTATGTATGGATTATCTCTAGCGATAAAGTCGAATGTTGAAATACTATTGAGTACTGATTTCGTGATAACGACACTTAGAACCGTCATAGGATACATGAAAAACAATTTAAAACAAGTAATGTTTCGCTTTGCGATTTTTTTGCAGAAAATATGCCAACTTTGGTAGTCTTTTTCGGGACTTAAACTTATCGAAACTCTACGTTTTCTGAGCCTAAAATCAAGTATTCGGAAGTAGCTTTCAAACCGCAGTGATTTCATATTGCTCGGACAGGTCTAAGTATTTTTAACGAATTAAATCGAAAAACTGCTCTAAGCTGTCATTTTCTGCAGAAAATGCAGCTCACGTTTCGTGTCATAACATGATATGTGTTTATGGTTTAGACTTGAAACTTTTACTCTAGATGCTCTAAAGTGTCCGTGCAAACCTCCAACTGGAATTTCATCAATCGGGCTTACGATGAATTTTAAATAAATTTTTACGTGGACTATAGTCAGAAAGTGACGAATCTGATTGCAGCCCGGTAAATGATTTTTATAAAATAATTGGTAATGAATTGAGTCCCGAGATTTTTACATAATGTGCCATGGACCGTTTAGAATATTCTGTAAAATTTTGGGAATTTTGTTGTACACAAACTATTCCGGATAACACTCAGAAAACTGTCCGAAAATGCACTATATTGCTGAATTTTATTAAAGAGTATTTTAAACCTTTTGTGACACTTGTGTTGTCGCTAAGCTGTGTCGTGATAATTAGCGTTGTATGATAAAAGGTGCTACGTGCTAGATACGTGTAGGATTCGTGTTTCCGCGTGAGCACACCCACTAACCCTTAAACGGTAATCATGTTAGGACGTGATTGACCAACCCTGACAGTT
>JARYGA010009115.1:0-33070 GCA_030545235.1 Helianthus tuberosus | reverse complement strand
CGGCACGTCAGGTTTTCAAGCAAAGAAAATGTCCACCCAAGCCTGACCAGCCTTGGGTGTTTTCAATTCAGAAGCAGTTGGAGTGTAAGTTGCTTTCTTTTTAGCATAAATCTCTTTTACCCCTTTTACTTTCCCTTCAACCATTTTTCCGAAAATCTTCTTAACTTTCCCATTAAACGCTTTCTCAACATCAAATTCATTCTTGTCAGAATAAAATTTATTAGAGATCTCAACTTTCCCAACTTTTGATTTAAAATTCTCAATCCTCAATGGTGGAAAATTCTCATCATCCATTGAAGGAACTGAGTTTTCATCACTCTCATCAAACTGTGGCTCCTCTGATTTTGTGGAATAAGATTCATTGCCAGATTTTACCTCTGATTTCTTAACAACCCAAGCTTGATTGTCAAGATTTCCCTTCTTCTTGTAAAACCTTTTCGAACACTCACCAACTTCATATGTTAAATTTTTGAAAACTTTAAATTTTTCAGTTGGTGGATCGGTTTTATCAACAATAACTTCTTTCAGTTTTCCAGAAACTCCCTGTTTTGTGTTAGTCGCTTTCGGACAGTTCCATGCAATATGACCAACTTCATTGCATCTGTAACAAGTTCTTGTCTCTTTCCTTTGAAAAGCTCCATTCTTCATCTTTTCAGCAAGAAACTCCTTGTTTGACTGTTTCCAGAATGAGCTCTTTGCTTCTTCTTCATGACTAGTTCCTGCAACATATGTCATTTTTGATTTAAAATCTCGAACATATTTTTCATTTTTATAGTTTTCAGGTGGAATAAAACCAAGTCCTTTCTTTTTGTAGCTACGATTGTGGTTTGATTTCTTTTGAAAACCAGAACCAGAATTGTAACCCTTTTTCTTGTTTATCCGCTGTTGAACTCTTGAAGTGTATTTTTTAGGTTTTTCAGTAAGATTTAAATCTTTTATTTTAGAAATACTAATTTCTGTCATTTTGAAAACCTTTTTGATCATGTCAAAACGAACACTTCTTATTGGAAACTCTTTATCAAAATATAATTTGTCAGAATCATTCAAAGTATATACAACTTCAAATGTTTCATCATTCAAATTAGATTTTGACAATAAAAATTCTTTACTATAAACCCGTTTTTCCGACGATTTTGAATTCTTGACAGACGAACTCGAACTTCTGACTGACTGACACGAACTTTGGGATTCGGACTTTGACTCTGACTCCTCATCCTTATCCAACACCTGATCGACCACTCGTTTTATCAGTTCTGACTCATGATCTGTGTCGGACGCTGTGAACGTGACGTCAATACTATCCGGTAAAACATCGGTTATCTCGGACTCCAACTTTATATTGACTGCCTTTTTTAATTCTTCCTCGTTAGGTTTTCTAGACGAATACCCTTCCCAAATCGGAGGCGGACACTTATTATAACAGACACCCTGTTTCTTACCAGTATCCTTTCTCTTCTTTGGCTTTGTTTCTTCACCTTTAAACGCTTCAAATCCTTCAACTGTTGGATAAATTCTATCGATTATGTAGTCACAACCTTTGTAACTTTGCAGCAATCTTCTGATTCTTTCATTTTCAGTTGCTTCACTCTCCAACTCTTTCTTCCACTTTGCACATTCTTCTATGTACAAATTGATTTCTTTCTGCTTTGTCATCATGGTAGCATTCATCATCTTCAAAGCTTTCTCTCTTTCAGAGTTAGTCTTTTCAGACTATTCACAGTTCTGTTCAATACATCATATGACTGTTTCAAATTTTTTACATCAAACAACAATTTTTCTTTCAACTTTTCTAACTCACTAAACCTCTCATCTTTTTCTATACATTGTTTACATGACTCTAAACAAGTAAGACAGGGTTTTGTGATTTCAACGATCTTCTCGACTTCAACTATCTTTTCAACTTCCACAATCTTCTCAACCACTTTGATTTCTTTCAATCCTTTTGCAGCTTTCCTCTCTTTTAGTTTCTTCAATTTTTCTGCAAAATAAAATTCAAAACTGTCAGAAGATAAATGAGATTTTCCAATGTTTATCTATTCAACTTCTTCATCATCATCACTGCTTTCAGAAGAAACAGATTTTCCATCTTGACTCTCCTCATTATCCGACATCACATCCATCCACTCCTTCATCAACTCTGGCTTTTGCACAATCTGAGCAATAAAAGCTTTAACATTAGGATTAGCTGGAATGTACTTGTCCCAGCTAAAACCATCAGCTACTTGCTCATCATCTTGATTAATAATGCCATGATAAGCTTTCCTGTTTGCATCCTCGATCATTCTTCCATGAGCTGTTTGAGCTTCTTTTTGTTGATGTGGTTGATGAGTGATTTGCTGATAAATGGTTTTCCTATAATAATCATCTTTCCCCGACGACTCCTTTGCTCCTCTCGGCTCCTGATTCTTGCATTCTCTTTTAAAGTGGCCTTTCTCCCTGCAACGAAAACAGACAACTTTAGATTTATCAAACCCTAAATTAGAAAGGTTTGCATCCAAGAAATCATTTCTTCCTGTAACCAATCTAAATTTTTCTGCTCTCCTCAATACACTAGCTAAAGCCCATTTAATATCCATCAGTTCCAGTTCCTCTGCATCAATTTGGTCATAATCTTCCTTTGTGAGCATCGGATTACCAATTCTTCCGGCAATCAACCCTTCATAAGACTCTAATGCAGTGACCAATAATCCCATATGATGCTTTACAACTTCTTCAGAATAATTTTGACCATTTTGAAGATGTAGAGCTACATTGCACTGAATCAAATGCCCATTTCCAGCAGATGCATTTTGAACACTTGGAGGATTTACCATAGAGAACCCACTAGTGTTGACTGATCCTTGGCTGCTAGGTGTAGACTGATTTCCAGCACTAAATGCAGTTTGTATCTTTGGACTGACTTCAGCAGTTTGAACATTTCCTTTATAATACAATTTAATATCTTGTTGATGAGTTGAACTATTCATTCTAGCAATTTTCTGCTGCTCCAGATCCTGTGCCTCCAACTTTTCTATAAACTGTGCAATCGATAACCTTTTAAACTGTCCGGAATTCTTCAATATCATCAGATATGTACCCCATTCCTGTTGCGGTAACGCGTCAGCAAGCTTTTCAACCCATTCTGCTGGAGTTTTTGTAATCTTCAACTGTGACATGGTGCGTACAAGATGACAATATCTTTCAATAAGACTCTTTGTTGTTTCACCAGGCATGCACGTAAACAATTCAAACTCTTTTTTCAACAAAGCTGCTTTACTTTGTAACATTTCAGTGCTTCCCTCAAACTTCTTTTGAAGAGCTTCCCAGATAGAATAAGAATTTTCATCATGTTGAAGCAACACAAATATATCTTCTTTTATCGCTTGTTGTAACAAATTAATCATCATTTTCTCTCCTTTATAACTTTCCCTCTCTTGTTCAGTAAATTCAGAAATGATTTTATCAGCTCCCATTGTATTCTTTGGTCTCTCATATTCAGTTTCGATGCTCTCCCAAGCTTTTAGATGATTCGCCTGAACCCAATTCTCAAACCGTTTCTTCCACCCGTGATAATCCTCAATTCCCATAAGTTTCGGAGGTTTTTGCATTGTTCCGGTTTCATTCTCCATTGTCATATTCTTAGCAATGTCGGATGGATTAGTCGTAGATGTAGCAAAAGCATTGTAAAACTCAGTATCCATTATTCCAATTCTCAAACGAGCTGTATCACCTTGTAAAAATATACCTGTCGAAACAAACAAAACACAATTAGTTCAAACACTTATCAATTAATTAAAGAAAACTGGTACTCGAACTGATGATTTTTTTTTCGGACTGAAAGTTGACAGACTGTACGAACTGCTATGACCCGGATGCAATTTGAACGACTTGACCCTTTGAAACTTTTGAACTTGATGAACTGGACTTTATCACATAACCTGACCACACTATACGACTGGAATGTTCAAACGAACTGATCAATCTGTGCAAACTGACTAAACTTCAAACCTGACAGTCTTGTAAACATAGATTTATAAAGAAAATCTCTATAATGTGAATTCAAATAAGCCGAACTTTCAACTGTGCTGACAAACTTAAACCGTGATGATTGGGCCATATGTTGGGCTGACAACTAAAATCACACTACATGGGCCGTGACATTTAAATGAATTTTAATCCTCAAATTGTGATTGGACCTTTTTTAAAACACAACAACTATCATTGAGCCATTCAATCCACTTAACAATTTCAAGAATTCTTTTATCTAGGCACATGGTTTGGCTGACAACATCGATCCTTTAAATGTGTTCACATGCAAACTCGGTAAACTACACATGCAATTCTGATTATCCGACACAACCTGACATCCTCGAATTCAATGTTACACAAGATTTGATGAACAATCACGTGAATTCCTAAGTGTCACTATAAGCGAGACTCAAATGTCACTAAGAGCGGACCAGAATGTTCGAATAAGTGGACCGGATGAGCGGACCAGATGAGCGGACCAGATAATGTCCGTATAAGCGGACCAGAAAAACGAACCAGCTGATGACATCATCAATATCACGAGTTCGTATGAGCGAATCTTCAAAAATCCGATGTTTTAGGTCGATTCAAGCTTTGAAACTTTCAAGGATTTACTTATACATGATTACGAACACACTGTGTAAATTTTAAACGATTCCGACCGTAAAAATTTTTGTTTTTCGAAAAAGAAAGGTGTAGAAACAGATTTTACGGCTGAATTATAGAAAACTCTTCTCCATTGGCTCTGATACCAATTGTAGGATCGAATTCGGACCTAAACGAGTCGTGTAGAAGAGTTTTTCACCAAAACAAGAGGCGGAAACAAGTGTTTCGATGTAATTCAGCACGTATTCACTTTTAACTGTCGATATTATTGATATAGATGACGTTTACAACCTGTCGACACTTCGGCAGCACTTCGTGGCTCACCGGAAGACAATCACCTACAACTATGTGTGAGGATCGCTTATGATGACTATATATAGGAGATCAGGTCCGCTTTTACATACATGGACATATAAGCGGACCTCACTTTTGACATATAAGCGGACCTCACTTTTGACACATGAGCGGACCTAATACATGACAAATGAGCGAAACCTAGCTATGACTTATGAGCGGTCCTATCATAATGAAACATTTTGACCGAACATATCATCTAATAATACTTTCAACACTTTTGTCTTATATGTAATGATGTCATTGTGACATCACTTTGATGATGTCATGATGACATCATGCTTGAACGTCTTCGCAACGAACTGAAACATGACTGAAGACGTAGACGACAGACGGATGCACCAACATCCATCCGGATAGATCAAATAAAGTCAACACGGATTGTTGAGAAGCGAATTGCTATTCGTGCGGACAACCAGTCAACAAGATTTTGCCCCGGATTGTTATCCGTGCGAACTGCCCTGGATTGTTATCCGTGCGAGTGGGATTTGGCTGATGGTAATACGTGCGAGTGGGTAATCCGTGCGGATAGGTAATCCATGCGAGTGGGTAATCCGTGCGAGTGAGTAATCCGTGCGGATGTGATGATCCGTCTGGATGAAGATGAACAGTTCAGCGATCTCAATCACGAAAACTCAGATTTCTCTCAAACGACATGGAATTTTGACCTGAAAATTTGTAGGGTTATAGATCAGACAATTTCGCATAACATATCAAAAAATTAGCGAATTTGGACCGTAAAAACCCTGTCAATTTTGTAAAATTCAGAGAAAAACGTGAATAACAAGAGAGTTAAGAGAAATTTGACAAATCTGGATGAATTTGGCTCTGAATCTGATCAATTTCTTGTACGAATCTGTGCGTTTGATCTTCGCAACCGAGCACCTGCTCTGATACCACTTGTAGGTCCCGGTTTTGACTCCGTTTCGATTGCGAACCGACCGTGCGACGTGCGGAATCCGTGCACGAACGAGACCGAAACACACGAAACGTAATATAAACGTGATTCTTTCATAAATCTGAAATCGTACAGCACCTGAATCACGTACACGAGCTTTCTCTCTCTAGAGTTTCTCTCTCTAGCTCTATATCTCCCAAGCTCCAAATGTGTAAAAGTGTCAAAAGTATCAAAAGTTCTAAATTAGAACCCTAATGGTTCTATTTATAGGCCAAGGGATATAATGAGAGATCTCATTATTTACATAAATGTCACCTTGCCTTTTCCTATTTATAACAATATAAAGCCTAGATTTAAACTGTTTCAGCTACGATCTTAAGATGACGGAGGCGATAGACATACTGCACTAACATGATCTCGTTTATATATATATATATATATATATATATATATATATATATATTCATAGTGGTACTTATGATTTTCTCTACCTACCAATCTATTTCAAGGTATAAACATGTACATACATATCATATTTATATATACGTATAATATATATGTGGAAGGTTCAAACGAGAAGAATTTTTTTATAAGAAGAAAAAGAATGTTTCAACCAAGAAGAATATTTTATTTTACTTCATTTAGTATTTGCATTTAATTTAAGATAAAGGTATATTATTAAACTTACATAGATCATTAGTTTGTATTCTTTCCCTTTAATAACTAACTAAATTAATTGTAACTTCTTTTCAAAATATATACTTTTTTTTCAAATTAAAAACAACTTATTTTAAACTGTAGAATAAATTACTAGTTGTGTAGGATAAATTACGAGTTGTGTAAGATATATTTCGAGGTGTGTAGGATAAATTTTGACTGTGTAGTATAAAATTCTATAATGTGTAGGGTATATGTAGGAAAAATTTGATATGTGTAGGTTTTATAGACTATATGTAGCAGTGGCGGAACTAGAAAAAAAATTCAGGGGTATCCCAATTTTTTTATCGTATATTCATACAACGTAATTTTTTTACTATACATTCGTAGAATCAAATACACAATAACAACTAAAATTAGTAACTAAACCCTAACCTAAAATCCAATTTCGTTCATTTTGTTCTATAATACTTTTGCTCAGGTAGTAACAGAACCAGAAACTTTGAACCAAAGCTCCCAACATAACTTTAATATTAAACGTTAATAAAATAATTTTTTAGATACAAATTCTAAGATATATATATATATATATATATATATATATATATATATATATATATATATATATATATATATATATTAAGAAATAGAGTAAAAGATATTTAATATTAAACATTAACAAAATAAAATTTTAACATATATATAATGTAGTAATTAGTTTATTTATAAAGTTAACACAAGAACTCATTATAAAATATATAAAGCATATAAATTTTGCTTTGACTAGCAATATGTTGTCAGAAACCTTGCTTGTTGAGTCTGTGCTGTCTTTTCAAAATTCCAAAAGACAAAAATATTATTAAAAAAAGCAAGTCATCTTCTTTCTTTCTTAACCAGATCGAGCTTTTCGCTGAAAAACAAAGAAAAATCACCATTATGCTCTACATCTTCTAATCTATTATCCTTCACTTTTAGTGTTCTCATGTAGTTCTGCGGAGCACACAAGGGTATCCTAATAAGTATACGATGCATAAAACGGAGAAGAATAAATTATACACTTCGCCAAGAAAGTTGAAGGGTATCCCAGGCAACCCCTGGGATACCTGTAAATACGTCCCTGATATGTATGATAATTAATGATTAGTTGACTAATTAATTAGAGAGAGAAAATTAATGACATGAGTTATAAATGAAATAGTATTTTACCAATATGCCCTTTTGTCTTTTTCTTCTTTCAATAATTTTCTTCTTATTTGATCCTCCCCCTAATATATATATATATATAGAGAGAGAGAGAGAGAGAGAAACAAGATCAGGAGAAAACGTTCAAAAGTGTGAGAACGGTGAGAACGCATCCTGGCCCAACACGTGTCACGCGACATAGAGAAGGGCGAAGGGGCTTTTTTGTCCTTTTATCTTCTCCTTTTCCAGTTCCGCTTTTCACAATACTGTTTTATTTTTGGCGTTTAAGATTTTTAGCGTTAACCAAATTCAATAATTAATGACGTTTAATTGTTTCATTGTATTACATTTTGGCGTTTATAGCGTTTATGGCATTTTTCAAATCCTATGCCATTGGAACCAAAGGTGGGTCAGGAAATCTATCTGAATGGCGTTTTTTCAAGGCGTTTTAAACAAGATGGCCCATTGTTCTAATATTTTTATATACATTTTGGCGTTTGTGGTATCTTGGCGTTTTACAATTGTAAAATTATATTACAACCAGAGGGGAAAAAATAGAAGCGAAGAAAATAAATTAAAAATCCTAATCGGATCTCTCTTCACAATCTTCACTATCATCAGTCTTTTTCTTCTTTAATAGTACAAGAGATGTCACCAAATATATGGCGTTTTATGTAAAACTTAACAAACCCATCGGTTTGATTATTTTGTCTGCTCGTCTGTTGAAGTGGCTTTTTCTGGATGTTTGGGGACATAGATCTAGGACGTGTGGGTGAGTTTTTCACTTTTTGTTCATCTTGATCTTCATCTTTATAATCATCCCACTCTTCAGTGTCATTGATCTCTTCTCCTCATCCAAGTATTATTCAAAAATAAAGACCACAAAATGACATTTGATTGTAATCAGTATCTTTTTCTTTAACATTTGTCCATCTCATGGAGCAAAATCTTACTGAATTACTCCCCTCAGCTAACAATCCACTTAGTGAAACTTCACGAAGAACAATACTGAATATCCAAGAAAGCATATTAGCTATCTTTGATTTTTTTAATTTTTTAGCGTTTTACAGTGAGTGGTATTTAGTAGTATTTGGCGTTTGTTTTTTTTTTTTTTTTGTTTGATTAAATGGAAGTTGCTGAGAGTTATTGTTTTATAGGATTTCTTTTGGCGGCGTATGTTAGGCGGTGCCGTTTCAGTTACTGTTTGTAATTATTGTTTTTGATAAGCTTTTATCTCTGAAGTCTGTAACACGTCCCGTCTTTCAAGTTTGGCATTTTAGATTCTAATGTAATAAATTTTTTGTCTCTTCATTTTTATTGTTTTGTAGTTACTGTTTCTAGTTACATTTTTAAGTTTGGTTTTTATTTTTTTTTATTTTTTGGGTTTTTTATAATACTTTTCCAAAGTAATTTTATTATAGTTTAGGAGTTTTTGGGGCGTTTTACGGCATGATAGCGTTTTAACAAGCATTTGGGTGTCTGACGTTTTTATTATATACGGCGTTTTTATTATATAACAATCAACTGAAAAATAAAATTAAAAAAAATATATATATATAAACAATTGATCTTCCAAATCTTCACTGTCACCAGTCTCTTTCTTCTTTTTTGAATCATCTTAACTGGCTGGTTCGACTTTCGTATGATTCATTTTGTTTTTTTTTTTTGTTTTTCAAGTAGTTTTTTTTTGGTTTGGAAGCACAAAGTCTGACATCAGCATCTTTTTCTTGAAGATTTGTCCATCTCATATAACAGAATGTTAATGAGTTTACACCCTTCAGCCAACAATCTTGAATTTTCCGATGAAACGATGTTTGATTTTTTAATTTTGGCGTTTTATCGATAAATAGAACGCCACTAAATAAAAGCATCTTAAACCTCAAAATTTGATCATGCTAAAATCAATAATGTTTTGCTGTATGAGATAGACAACATTGTTAATCCTCGGTTAAGAAAGATAACTATCAATGTTGTCCACCCCATACAGCTAAACTTTATTGACAACAAACCTCAATAATGTTGTTATATGTTTTAGCGTTAAAAATTGGAAGGAAGTTGATGATAAAGTCAATAAGATTTTACTCAATGAAATGGACAATATCCTCACTTAAGGATTTTTGTCCATTACATTGAGTGAAACCTTACAGACAACCAAACTGAATTTCAAATAAACGTTTTGGTTTAGAAGATATTTGATGTTTGGGTTTTTTTGGCATTTTTAAGATGAATAGTATATATTAAATATGGCGTTTGGGGTTTTGTGTGTGTTTTTAATTAAAGGTCTGAGATGTTGTATATATAGGATTTTTTTGGCGGTTTTTTTATGCGGGATTTTATTATAATTAAGTTTGGCGTTTTATATCTAATGGCGTTTTTAGTTAGAATGGTGTGTGCTATATGTTTGGCGTTTTATTTCATGAGATGGCGTTTTGTGTGGAGTAGTCAAAAGACTTTTTTACCCTTAATGAAGCGGGTCCACGTAATAAAATTGATGTTATTTACGAAAACGCCACCGCGCCAATATAGTCCATAGACTGTTTTGATCGGACGATTCATAAGCGTTCTCACCGTTCTCACACTTTCCACTGTTTTCTTTAGATCCTGACCCTATATATATATATAAGGTGGTACTTTAGAGTGAACACTAGTGTATTTATGAAATGGGTGAACAAATGCTGACCATTGATTTACACTTGTATATTGATAATTAAGGGCTAGCATTTGTTCACTAGTATATATATAGGGTAATTATAGACAGAAAATTCTCTTAAGTTAAGAAAACTCAAGAAAATCTTATGTAACAAACTTTTTTTCTAAAAATTTAGGAAATGTAAGTTACATGCTAACGAACGTTTTGTAACAAAAAAAAAGTGACGAGTGGTTTTTTTATACTATTTTTTAAATTCAGTGTTTATATATATATATATATATATTTCTGTTTCAAAACATTCGATAAGATGTAGCTTTCATTCCTTAATTTTTCTAAAAAAGATTTTGTTACTTAAGGTTTTCTTAAGTTTTATTATTTCAAGTGGGTTTTCTTTATATATATATATATATATATATATATATAGTGTAAGGTTTAAATGAGAAGAATTTTTCTGTTAAAATATAAAAGAAGAAATTTCAACCAATAATAATCCTTCATTTTACTTCATTTAATTTTTTTATTTAATATTAGTGTAAGAGTATATTAGTTACTTAGATAGATTATTAGTTGGTAGTCTTCCTTTTTAATAGCTAACTACGTTAAATTTGTAACTGATTTTCAAAAAATATATTTTTCAAAGAAGAATAAAAATTAATTTAAAGTGTAGGATAAATTACGAGGTGTGTAGGATAAATTTCAATATGCATAGGATAAATTTTGATGTGTATAAGCAAAAATTTTAGTGTGGAGGATGATAGTCTTTATGAATAACTAATTAGTCAAAGATAATAATAAATGAGATGAGAGAAAAACTATTTAACGTTTTACAATCGTACCATTTGTTCTTTTTCTTCTCAATTTAATTTTCTTCTCAAAGGAACCTTTCCATATATATATATATGTGTGTGTGTGTGTGAATTATACAGAGAAATCCCACTCTAGTTAAAGAAACTTAAGAAACCTATTGTGTGGACACAAAAATGCCACGTGCGTAGCAACTCTCGAAAAGACCATAATGATTCGTAACTGTGACCCCAAACGCGCACGACAAGTACCAGCATGAAAAACGAAGGAGTGCTGACTTTAGCCACGTCGCGCTACGCGACGGTGTTAGCGTTAAATGGTCGCGCGACGCCACCCTCCTGTGACCACCTGAGGACATCTGGCACCACGTGGCAGCCACATTTGCATGCCTACGTGGAGACTCAGTACACCTATGCCCTAGCCTAGGCCATTCGCTTCACGCGAAGAGGTTATGCTAATTTGGTAGCGCGACGCGACGAGATAGAATTCTGGCTATAAATTGGAGATGCATGGGACATTCAGAATTCGCTCAAAACTTTCTTTCTCTCTGAAATTTACTCTGTTCTACCTACTATACCCGAAGTGCTAAACCGCTGCCCATAATCAAAGTAATAACTCGAATCACTGGTACGGTACCCTGTCCGATCGATTGAAACCAAACCAACGGATGTTTAAGTGTTGCCTGAATTAGGCTATACTTTGTCATTCGTTGTGGGTTTTGATCTCGTGATTATCGTTAAAGTTGAATTGAGTTAATACACTAATACGTGTGCATTGTGTGTTTAATTAGGAATACAAGCATTAAACCAGAAGGCTAGTAACAAATCCTAAATCTGCAAAGTGAGACATTCTCATTATATTAAATGCTTTCAACACCCTAAATGTTTTCCAATTGATACTTATATTACAGAGATTAAGTCTTTGTATTCTTACTGGGAAACTATCACACCTTGACTTTTGCGGAAGCGTATACATGTGACTTGATCGGTTATCATTACATTCGATTATAATAGACAACTACATGATTAAAATGATGTTCATCCATTCATAAGTTTTAAAACATTACAAACACAAGTCATTTAAGTTTCAACCACATAACCTTAGGTTAAGTTACAAACTAACAAAAGTGGATGACATCTAAACTTGAACTTTACATCTTGAAAACAACACCAGCGCCCAAGATCCATCTTGTTCCCTGAAATACATGTAATTTTGAAAACATCAACAAAAGTTGAGCGAGTTCATGCGTTTTGTATGAGTACCAATAAACTTGTAACATTTGAGAGATTCTTTTGAAAACAGGTATGAAAAGCGTCTATGAACAGATCAATTAATGCTTTGCAAGGACATTAATGTATGTGACGACATAGGGAGTACTCAACCCGAGTAGACTATTGTTAGTGTCGAATCCCCTCGACTGTGTCGAATCCCCTCGACTGTGTCAAATCACCTTGACTATGTCAAATCCCCTTGACTGTATCAAATCACCTTGACTGTGTCAAATCACCTTGACCATTGTAGAATCACCTCGACTGGGACACAACAGCACTCTAAGTGGTCACACAAGGACCATGAATGGGGCTCAGCCGTACCCGTTAGATCTAACCCTTGTCCATGGTTCTTAAATGAGTTAATGACATTTCTATTTCAGCCTATGCTCACATGATGTAATAGTTCATTACATAGCCAAATCATACCCATGTTGACATGTATTTCACCCCCGAGAGTTATAAATCCGAAAACAGTTAAGAGAAAAGAGGGACATGACCTCACAAGTTTGCGTCCTGCTGTCTCGTATACTCAAAGGTCCTTCTAGGAGTCGTACAACTACCTACACACATGCCATGTTTTATTAGACGTTTAGGTCGTGTAACGACTCTCAGTCTTATTCATTTATTAAGACTTATTTTGGAAGTTCGTGGTATACTTTGAGTTACGTCTTTGATGTGAATTATATAATTCCAAAGTATATAATTATTAGTTAAAATAATAATATTTTAACTTCAATTATATTTATTCCATTATCAGAAAATATTGTCAAACAATATATTTTTAACTTGGTTTATTATGTATTTCCACATGTATTTTCCCAAGTATGGGTGTACTTGTACTTGTGTATTTTCTTACTTGTGTATTTTGCCAAGTATTAGTGGTGTATTCCGGTATGTATTTATACGTATGAGGATACGTAATTTCTTGTATTTGTTAAGTATTTTATACTTAAATTTGCATTTAATATTCCGGAATATTATTTTTAAACCACTAAAAATCACCAATGTATATTCTTAAAATATTCATATTTTAAGAGAATCTTTATAGAAAAATATCTATAACTTTACTTGGCAAAATATTATACCTTCATATATATCTCAAAAATAATATATAATTTTTAGATTAACATTAGAAAAATATATATTTCTAATTTTCCACCCAAAATAATATATTCTTAACTTGTTTAAGAAAATATACATTTTTCTCCACTCAAAAATAATATATCTTTAAATTGTTTAAGAAAATATATATTTTCTCCACTCAAAATAATATATTTTCTATTTGACAAGGTATGATATATTTTAAAATATTTGTAAAAATCCATATTTTCCGTTTCTTTGGTTTCCAAAATATTGTTTGTCACACTTGTCGAGTTACGAATTTATTTCCGGAACATATATACTTATAGTCCATATGTCCGTTCGTCCGTTTGCCCAATATTTAGGTATAAATTATATACTTATTTTCTTGGAATTTTGGTAGTATTTTCATATTACAATTTTTGGTATATTGGTGAGTTATATTATTTTCAAGTTCCTAAAGTAATATAACTAATACAATCAATATACAAGTAGCATACAATTTGTGACATCTAAATATATATTTTCCTAAATATATACTTAGTCATTTTTATTATCAAAAATCAACCTCCAATATTTGTAAATTTTGTAATAAAAATTATGGCAATTTTTTATATGAAAAACGTGATCAAAATTTACTTGTAAACACTTGTTTAAAAATATTTTTCTAAGTGTTTAATTTCTACAAAATTTTTGCCATAGTTTCCCCTTAAAAATGGAGGTTTCCATGCTTGAAAGCATGTCATTTTCTTTTAGAAGTTTATCACCAATCATCAACAATTTACACATAACTTACCATATGATTTAAATATGCAATTTCACTATATGTCATGAACTTGAAGTTTAACAAAAATGTGTAGTAATTTAACATGTTGTTTAGTAAGCTTAGTTACCTCTAAAAATATGGTTTATAGTTTATAAAACTCATTCTTGTGATTCTTCATAACTTATATGATGATTTTTCAAAAATAATCTTTATTGTATTTTTCTTGTTACCAACACTTTTCTAGCTTTGATGTAACCCCCAAAACATGTTTACTTTCTTTAAAAACCATGATCATGTTAAATCTTGTAATAAACTTTGTTTTCTTGAAAATATTATCCTTGAAATATTTTATTTTCAAGACTTATAACATATATAAATAATCATCTTACACTAAAACAAATTTATTTTCAAGTTCATGATTTACATAAAGGATCATCATCACAAGTTTCACAAGATCCATCCTATATTTGCTAGATCATGTGTTTAATCATCATCTAGCAAGCTTCTTATGATGATCAATATCATAATCACAAGAAATCAACAAACAAGTTTCATACATACACTAAAACAACTTTGATCTTCATGTTATTAAGCTTTATGTTAGTGTTCAAGCTTATGTTTCTTTGAGATTATTTAGTTTAACAAATTACACAACACTTTAACCACTAAAATTAGAAGTAACAACAAGATCAAGAGGCTTACTACTAGCTCTAAGGCTAGGAAAGAAACAAAGATGAAGATGATGAAGAAAAGTGATGGTTAAAAGCACCAAGATGAGGTCCTTCCACTTTCAATGCTTCCACCCTTCTTAAATGTGCTTGTTATACCGTTAGATCACCTTAGAATGTATTGTACGGAACTAGAAAGTGAGGGTTTTGGTGGTGGTGTTGTGGCCGTGAACTAGAGAGAAGAGAAGAAGTGTTGTGGTAGATGATGAATGAAGCTTATGATTCTAACTTGTGGTTTATAAAAAAAAATCTTCCAACATGTTTTTATATAATGGTCATTATGTTTCTTATAAACTCTACAAATCAAATAAAATACACAAAAGAAATCCACCATGTGGGTCCATGTTGGAATCGTCCACATGTGGGGGGGGGGGGGGTCTAGTTGTGTTTCAACTCTAAGTTAGGCAATCTAGTTAAGTTTCAAAGGTATTAGTTAGTGTTTAATGAGTTTAGGGTTTTTAAGATGTGTTATGATGTTTGGTGACAATAGCTAGCTTGGTAATGTTAAAACAATGCTTCTAGTGAAAATTTGGTGTTTCGGGTAATGTCCGGTTGTTCGGTTGGTTACCGGTTCGTTAAGGTGCTAAACTGCGCAGTTTAGTGTGCTTTATGTAGACATTTATGACAGTTTTGATTCCCGATACTTAGGAAGGTATTCTGGACCACTAAACCATAATTCTGCATTATATTTCAAAGTTAGAATGCTGAAAATTGATGAATTTGGTTATTTTCTGCAGAATTCTGCAGTTTTAGTGTGTTTCTAGCACTTTCCGGCACCTAAATCATCACTAGGAAGGCAGTTTTATGATCCCTACTTTCCTACACACTATTCAAGTGTAACTCTTGGTTTTGGGGCTCTTTCTGTGTCTTATCATCATGTCTGTCTGAGTACTGAACTCCCGTCAGTACTTCTAGTTTGTCTGATAACTGTGCTAACTTTGTTTTGTGCACTAATTGAACTACATTGTGTTGCATGTAATAATGATAAACAATCTTGCAACATGAAATGCACTTGTATGTATATGACAGTATTCAGGAAATCATTCGTCTTGTTAATTCAATCATGCACAGTCATCAAGGTACAATTTACTTTTCATTATTGTATGGAATACATGGAAAAGTGCCAGTTGTCACATTCTCCCCCCGTTAAAAGAATTTTGTCCCGAAATTCAAGCTGTGTTATCGGTTGCAGGGGAGTTGTGAAATAGATGTGGATACTTAGACCTGATTTGGTCTTCATGTTCCCAAGTAAATTATGGGCCATGATGTAAATTCGAACGAACTTTAACAAATTTAATACGACTTCTCCGTGTTTTGTGGACTTCCAGTCCATAACCTTAACAGGTTCTGTAGTAGATTGGAGTTTGTTGTTGATGTGAATCTTGTTTGCAGGAATGACGACTCTTTCTTGAGTAGGACTCTTCCTGAGGTTAGACATGTGAAATGTGTCGTGAACATTGCTAAGTTCTTTTGGGAGTTTCAGCTTGTATATAACGATTCAGATTCTCTCCAGAATCTCAAAGAGTCCAATATACCGTGGGTTCAACTTCCCATGTTTTCCAAATCGTACCACGCCTTTCCAAGGCGAGACTTTCAATAAAACCATATCTCCAGCCTCAATTTCCAACAGTTTCCGCCGCTTGTCGGCGTAGCTTTTCTGTATATCACGTGCTGACTTGATACCATCACGTATCTGAACGATCTTGTCTGTAGTTTCCTGAACCAACTCGGGGCCAATAAACTATTTATCTCCGGTCTCCGCCCAAAGCAACGGGGACCGACACTTACGTCCATATGAAGCTTCAAACGGGGCGGCCTGAATGCTAATGTGATAACTATTATTGTTAGGAAAACTTCACTAAAGGCAAGTGAGTATCCCAACTTCCACCAACGTTCATCACACACGCACGTAGCATATCTTCCAAAGCCTATATCGTCCGTTCACTTTGGTCGTCCGTCTAAGGGTGAAATACAGTACTAAGGTTCAACCGTGACCCAAAATCCTTTTGAAACGTCTGCCATATCCTCGGCACAAAACGACCATCTTGGTCGGATATGATAGAAACAGGCACTCCATGACGTGTCACAATCTCTCTAAGATATATCTCTGCTAATTTCCTTGTGTTGTATTTCTCACTGATCGGTAGGAAATGTGCAGACTTGGTGAGTTGATCAATAATCACCCAAATCATATTGTGACCTCTTTGGGTTCTTGGCAGCTTTGTAATGAAGTCCATTGAGATTTGTTCCCACTTCCTCATGGGAATCTCAGGTTGTTGCAGCAGCCCTGATGGTTTCTGGTATTCTGCCTTAACTTTGGCACAAGTAAGACAGTTACCCACCTATGTAGAAATAACAACTTTCATCTTGGGCCACAAATACCAATCCTCCAAGTCTTGTTACATCTTGTCGGATCCATATGGATAGAGTACCTTGACTTGTGAGCTTCATCCAAAATAAGTGCTCGTAGATTGTCGAAGAACGGTACCCAAATTCGTTCCATGAAGTACAATGTTCCATCTCCATTAGGCAACGATTGCACTTCCATTCCACGTAATGCTTCAGCTTGTAGGTTCTCCGGTTTGAGCGCCTCTTGCTCAGCTTCACGAATTCGAGTAGCGGGATTCGTCTGTATGGTCATCTCTAAGGCTCGCACCCTTAGAGGCTTTGCGCGTTCCTTGTGGCTCAAGGCGTCTGCTACGACGTTCGCCTTGTCCTGGTGATATTTAATCTCATAATCGTAATCATTCAATAGTTCATCCCATCTTCGTTGTCTCATATTCAAACCCTTCTGAATATCCGATATTCTGTTGATCAAAGATGTGACCCATCCTTCTCTCCCAGATGTTGTATTCAGATCTCACCAACATAGGGGGTTTGAAGAGAGAACCAATGTTATTATTGTTATCCTGTGATTGTGACGTCATTCTGGTTGTTTTACAGGCACTGATTAATCAACTTTTGTACGTGATTAAACCTTACTCTTTTTTTCAACGAAACAAACAATTTAAAGTATCAACGAAATTGAGCTGAACTTTTACGTCAAAATGATTGTTAGGTCAAATTTGACTGTCCTTGCTCTGATACCAATTGTTAGGATCTGAGTTTCCTTTTATTGTGCTTGTTTGATTAGAATGAAGATGAAATAGAATTAAGTGCAGCGGAATTAAATGAAACAAACTTTCAACACACATTCAATAAGAGAATTGTTTTCAGCAAACATGTTTAACATGAAATCGAATGATTATATTTATTACAATCTTCAACTACAATGCATGCATGCATGCATGCATGCATACAATCTCCCCCTCAGCCTGAGCTCACAGTGATTGTTCATACAGAATGACTTGGTGATGAAGAGAGCTAATAGAACAGTACAGGGTACTGTTCTATATATAGTACAGAACAAACCACTGTGGCATCTTTGCTGACGTCACCATGAAAGTGACATCTAACCTCCTAACAACCTCTAACCACTGACTATTACAAACATTGTTGTCTAACAACTGATTACAATAAACAAATACAAATACAAGTCTAACTGCTGCTTCTTCATTCCACTGCTTTAGCCACAGCAGTGCTTTGTGTCTTCAGCAGTACTTGAACCATAGCAGCAGATTGAGCATCAGTGCTTTATCTTCAACAGTCTTTAGACACCAGCAGTTGTTGTGTAGGGCAGTACTTAGAGGTCATCAGATGTTAGGCCACATTCAAGGGAGAAGACTAAATGCAAACAACTGCTTATTCTGGATCCACTGATCTGATCCAGTTTTGGCTTTATCAACTGTTCCTTTGTAGGGTTCCATCCCAACATCAAAGATGTGCTGCAGACTCTTGTGATCTGTAAAGATCGTGCAGTGCTTTCCCTACAAGTAATGTCGTCGAATCTTCAACGCAAATATCACAGCTCTTAACTCTAGGTCGTGCGTCATATAGTTCTTCTCATGATCCTTCAATCGACGTGACGCGTACGCGATGACTTTGTCTTGTTGCATCAACAAGAAGCCGAGACCTTGTCGAGAAGCGTCACAATAACCGCAAATCCATCGGTACCATTAGGTAAGGACAAGATAGGTACCGTATAGGTTAGGGTTGTTAGCGGTTGAGCAATCCTTGAAAAGTTCTCTAAAAATTGTCTGTAATAGCCTGCAATCCCCAGAAATTGTCGTATCTCAGTTGTGTCTTTGGGACTTCTCAGTTCTTGATTGCAGGGTCGACATGAATCCCATTCTTATTCACTACGTGACCTAAGAATTTCGCCTCGCGAATCCAAAGTTCGCACTTCGACAGCTTAGCTTACAACTGTTCTTTCTCCAAAAGTTCCAAGATAACTCGCAGATGTTACTCATGTTCTTCCTTGGTCTTCGAGTATATAAGGATATCATCAACGAACACAATCACGAACTTATCCAGATAAGGCTTACACACCCGATTCATGAGGTCCATGAATTCTGTCGGTGCGTCTGTTAAGCCTAGCGACATGACGAGGAACTCGTAATGCCCATAGCGAGTCTAAAAGGCCGTTTTAGGGATACTTTCTCCTCGTATTCGCAGTTGATGATACCCTGACCTCAATTCGATCTTAGAGTAGTAACCGGAGCCTTGTAATAGGTCGAATAAGTCATCAATCCTCGGCAAGGGATACCGATTCTTGATATTCAATTCCCTTAAGTCGATGCACAAACGGAAATTGCCATCTTTCTTCTTAACGAATAGCACTGGAGCTCCCCAAGGTGAGAAGCTTGGTCTGATGAATCCTTCGTTCTAGCAGTTCTTGTAGTTGAGTCGTTAGTCCTTGTATCTCAAACGGAGCTATTCGGTAAGGTGCCTTCGCCACGGGTGTCGCTCCTTGCACTAGGTTTATCCTACACTCCACTCGTCGTTGTGGAGGTAACCCAGGCAAGTCTTCGGGAAAGACTTTTGGAATTTCCTTCACAACGGGGATGTCTTCTAACTCCGGCTCCTTGGTCTCCTTATCGATAATATGAGCAAGGAGGGCTATGCGACCTGAGTCGGAGGCATTTATGTGTCTCTATGACCAATGTGGGATGTCGCAATCCACTGCCTTATGGGGCCCAGCGCCCTCGCATCAATTGCAAGAAGGTTGTGTACTATAAGTGTTTCATCATTCGCGAGAGGGATGCGCATGATTTTCTCATGACAAACATCTTCAGCTCAATCCTTGGATAATCAATTCATGTCGACTACAACATCATAAATCAGCATGTAGGAGATCAATAGAAAATTCCCGCTATCCAAGCTCCGAGGTACAACCCTTAACAACTTCCACGCTTGGTTCTTCCTAGGGTAATCTTTCCTAAAGTGCCCTACATCGCCACAGTTGAAGCAACCTAGAACTTTACCATTATCATTTCCGTCTTGGTTGCAATTATCATTTCCTCCTTGTTTGGGATATTTTGCCCAACATGCATCCTTGTTGTGTCCTTCTTTTCCACATCTGTCACACTTAGGCCTCAGACATCGACCTTAATGGTGAAACTTGCATTCGTCATATCTCGGCTTAGTCCCCAAATAAACCTTACCACTGGCCTTATTAGTGGCTCCATAAGCTTTCATGCCACGAAGCAGGTTTGATTCCCTTCTTTTGTTTGCATTTGAGTTGTCATGGCTTACCCGAGTGCCTTTCTTCAGGTTTGAAAACTTTCTTTTGTTGTCGCCCGAAGACTCCACGTGACTCTCTTTCTTGTTTGCCTCGGATTCCGAAAACTTTCCCATTCGAAGAGCTTCTTCAGTAAGCGTAACACTCAAATCGATAGCCTCCGCGATGGTTGGAGGCTTTGCGGTAGTAACCATGCTTAGGATTTGAGGCGCAAGTCCCCAAATAAAACGCTCGATTCTCTTAAACTTCGGCTCGACAAGATAAGGAATGACCCTTAATAAATCATGGAAACGTTGAATATACTCAGCTATCTTTGGTCCATCCATCTTTAGAATTCCGGAATTCGGTTTCCAGTTTCTTGAATTCAGCTCGTGAGCAGTACTTCTTGCGCATTATCTCCTTAAGCTCATCCCAAGTTAGCTCGTATGCAGCAGTTTTGCCCAATGTTTGAACTTGGAGATTCCACCATGAGAGTGCTCCATCCATAAATAATCCAGAAATATACATAACCCTTTGTTCAGGAGCACACTTACTCATCCTCAGCACGGAGTCGGTTTTCTCTACCCAGCGAACAAAAGCGACAGCACCTCCAGTGCCATCGAAGTTAAGAGGCTTGCAATCCAGAAATTGCTTGTAAGAACAGCCAATTGGAGGGTTATTTCCAGAAGTCCCATCGTTGTGTACTGAGCGGTTGGCCTCGTGCTGAGCAATGGCCTGTGAGATGCGTTCTTGAAGCTCGGCTTTTGTCCTTGGTAACGTATTAGTGTCTGTGTCACGTCTAGGCCGAATTTTCTTCTGAAAAAGGTATTGGGTAGGTTAGACAACATTCACTAATAATTTTCTATGAGGTATATATCACCACAAGCAAACATGTAATCTCCTAACGTCACATGCATATATAATCAATAATATATAAGTGAGAAAACAACCACTGAGCTTTCATGTATGTTCGACAACTTGACACATTGTTTTTAACAGAGGAAAACAAAATGGACTCGATGTTACATCACCTCGGTCATACAAGTTCCATAATATGAAAGTAGTAGTTATTTTCCTTCTACATTGGTCTTCTTAGGTCTTTATTTTTTACGAAAATGAGTATACTTCCCAAAAGATGGAGGTGGTGCATTACTACCACATATAGGAGGTGATAGTGAAAACGCAGAGATAAGGTCATGAGGGTACGTAACTTCTTCCTCGGAACCGAATTGTACCTTGTAGCTATCGTAGAGCGGTTTTCCAAGGCGCGAATGCACTACCCAAACGATGGGGTGCTTTATGGGTTAGAGAGTGTAGAGTTACTGAATCTTTCCTGAGTGTTAACCGTCTTCTCTTGCTTAGATATCGGGTCCCAAACGACTCGTACTATGGGTAAAAGTATTAGGTGCAAAGTAGGCAAAGACATACTTCCTACTTTGTAGAGTGTTATAGTAACTATCTTGGTTAGTGTTCTACTAGATGAAGGTTTGAACACCTAGAAAGTTTGAATGGGTGGTGATCATTAGTTTGACCCGCAGAGTCCACCAGGATTTTCATGCACTACAAGTCGTTATTACGTGGGCCCCCGTAATAATAAATTGTCTTGCATGGTCACCCTAATTTTCCCTCGTTCAAAGCAGTCGATCAGCCAGAGAGGGGACACTACTGTCCTCATACCTTCAACATGGAAAGGACCATCATGGTGGTCCACGCGCTATCATTCGTTATCGTTATGCGCGAATAGGCACAATGCTTAGACGCAATAGGAATAAAAAGAATTCCTAGTAGTTGGAGGGGCACCTTCAAGATGAGTACCTCATCTTCCTTGTCTAGACAAGAGTGTCGTCAATCTTGTTTCGCAAAAGCCATAGGGACCTCGTCCCACTGAAGAGGGTGTTGTCCAAGGTTGCCTCCTCCGCCTCGTCATCACTACCGTAGTCAGGCACCTTCGCATTCGAGAGGGAAGAACAACCATCTTCTACGGACAAAAGCTCAGGATCTCGTTTGGTAATCACTTCAGCCATGAGCTCCGTAATAAACGCAAGGTCGATTGTCTCATCGTGCGCGTCAAGGACAATAATAGAATTCAAAGTCGAAGGTATCTCGTTCTCGTCAATAATTATTCCATACACTTATACGCATATATATTAATGAATAAATATGTTACTTAGTATACACAAGCAAATAAATGCATCATGTCACATATAACTCTTGTTTGTCCTTTCGGGGGGTCATTTCGTCTTTGGCAAGTCTATCTCACGTAGACTATACCTCAATTGGCACTTTAATTGGGGTATTCTCCTCCCTACTAATGTCCTTGCTCTGTCTTTCCTTTGAAAAATGTTTGACTCGTGGATCTTGGCGCTTTCGTAAATGCAATGTAAAACCTTTTTGTAAAAATGTTTTCGTGAGAGAATCCTAGTGATTGTAGTCTAGACTCGAGAAGGAATCCTAGTTCACTACAATTGAAGCTCTGATACCAAACTGTCACACCCTGACTTTTGTGGAAGCGTATACGTGTGACTTGATCGGTTATCATTGCATTCGATTATAATAGACAACTACATGATTAAAATGATGTTCATCCATTCAAAAGTTTTAAAACATTACAAACACAAGTCATTTAAGTTTCAACCACATAACCTCAGGTTAAGTTACAAACTAACAAAAGTGGATGACATCTAAACTTGAACTTTACATCTTGAAAACAACACCAGCGCCCAAGATCCATCTTGTTCCCTGAAATACATGTAATTTTGAAAACATCAACAAAAGTTGAGCGAGTTCATGCGTTTTGTATGAGTACCGATAAACTTGTAACATTTAAGAGATTCCTTTGAAAACAGGTATGAAAAGCGTCTATGAACAGATCAATTAATGTTTTGCAAGGACATTAATGTATGTGACGACATAGGGAGTACTCAACCCAAGTAGACTATTGTTAGTGTCGAATCCCCTCGACTGTGTCGAATCCCCTCGACTGTGTCAAATTACCTTGACTGTGTCAAATCCCCTTGACTATATCAAATCACCTTGACAGTGTCAAATCACCTTGATCGTTGTCGAATCACCTCTACTGGGACACAACAGCAATCTAAGTGGTCACACAAGGACCATGAGTGGGGCTCGACCGTACCCGTTAGATCTAACCCTTGTCCATGGTTCTTAAATGAGTTAATGGCACTTCTGCTTCAGCCTATGCTCACATGATTTAATAGTTCATTTCATAGCCAAATCATACCCATGTTGACATGTATTTCACCCCCGAGAGTTATAAATCCGAAAACAGTTTAGAGAAAAGGGGGACATGAACTCACAAGTTTGCGTCCTGGTGTCTCGTATACTCAAAGTTCCTTCTATGAGTCGTACAACTACCTTCACACGTGCCATGATTTATTAGACGTTTAGGTCGTGTAACGACTCTCAGTCTTATTCATTTATTAAGACTTATTTTGGAAGTTCTTGGTATACTTTGAGTTACATCTTTGATGTACATTATATAATTCCAAAGTATATAATTATTAGTTAAAATAATAATATTTTAACTTAAATTATATTTATTCCATTATTAGAAAATATTGTCAAAACAATATATTTTTAACTTGGTTTATTATGTATTTCCACACATGTATTTTCCCAAGTATGGGTGTACTTGTACTTGTGTATTTTCTTACTTGTGTATTTTGCCAAGTATTGGTGGTGTATTCCGGTGTGTATTTATACGTATGAGAATACGTATTTTCTTGTATTTGTTAAGTATTTTATACTTAAATTCGCATTTAATATTCCGGAATATTATTTTTAGACCACTAAAAATCACCAATGTATATTCTTAAAATATTCATATTTTAAGAGAATCTTTATAAAAAAAATATCTATAACTTTACTTGGCAAAATAATATACCTTTATATATATCTGAAAAATAATATATATTTTTAAGATTAACTTTAGAAAAATATATATTTCTAATTTTCCACCCAAAATAATATATTCTTAACTTGTTTAAGAAAATATACATTTTTCTCCACTCAAAAATAATATATCTTCAAATAGTTTAAGAAAATATATATTTTCTCCACTCAAAATAATATATTTTCTATTTGACAAGGTATGGTATATTTTGTAATATTTGTAAAAATCCATATTTTCCGTTTCTTTGGTTTCCAAAATACTGTTTGTCACACTTGTCGGGTTACGAATTTATTTCCGGAATATATATACTTATAGTCCATATGTTCGTTCGTCCGTTTGCCCAATATTCAGGTATAAATTATATACTTATTTTCTTGGAATTTTGGTAGTATTTTCATATTACAATTTTTGGTATATTTGTGAGTTATATTATTTTCAAGTTCCTAAAATAATATAACTAATAAAATCAATATACAAGTAGCACACAATTTGTGACATCTAAATATATATTTTCCTAAATATATACTTAGTCATTTTTATTATCAAAAATCAACCTCCAATATTTGTAATTTTTGTAATAAAAATTGTTGGACCCAGTATGGCCTGAACAACTTCTTTTCACGTCATATGGCAAGTGATTTCAGTAGATGTGAAAAAGATGTGCGGAAATGGAAATCAGACTTTCAGAAACAAGACCTACTGAATTATCAAGTTTATATCACTTTGAAACAAAATGGTTTACATGGTGATTGTAAGATTATTATCTAATACAAATGAATCTTGAATTCTGTGGGTGAGAGGGCAATGGAGTTTTGTAGTATTTGTGAATGCTAAGCTTCAAACTCAATTGATTTCTGCTGGTTGAGCCTTCTATTTATAGAAGGCTGGGTACATGAATAAACAATAGTTTATTCATGCAATAAGTCCTGCAAAAAGTAGTCATTTGACATATTCATTGAATCCAATAGTCAAGTTGCCTTTGTAATCATGATATCCAATAATGTCAAGTTGCTTCGGTTATTGTGGCAGGATAGAGCTGATTTCAAACAAGTGGGGTATTCATCAGAATTTCTGATAAACCACTTCATCAGAAATTCTGGTGAACAAATCATCAGAAAATCTGATGATCAGAATCGTCAGAAACTGATGATATTTCATCAGAAATATCATCAGATCTATCAGAAATGACCTTCTCTGATAATCCAATTCAGCTCTTGATCAACTTGTGATTCTTTGAAGTAGATGCTGTGCATTCCAGTTGTCCTATCTGATCTTCTTCTTCTTGTTGTGATCTTCAGGACTGTTAGCTCTTCGTAGATCCAGTTGATTGTGATTTTCTTCAATACTTACAAATAAAGTTTCCTAACAAAAATAATGGCAAATTTTTATATGAAAACCGTGATCAAAATTTACTTGTAAACATTTGTTTAAAAATATTTTTCTAAGTGTTTAATTTCTACAAAAATTTTGCCATAGTTTCCTCTTAAAAATGGAGGTTTCCATGCTTGAAAGCATGTCATTTTCTTTTAGAAGTTTATCACCAATCATCAACAATTTACACATAACTTACCATATGCTTTAAATATGCAATTTCACTTTATGTCATGAACTTGAAGTTTAACAAAAATGTGTAGTAATTTAACATGTTGTTTAGTAAGCTTAGTGTAACACCCGTCTAAATTTTATAGGAATTTAATGTAAATACACATGATTTTACATAAGACGGTACCTTACTTCAAACGATGTACAAAATTATTGTTTACGAGTGATTACATTCTAGACAATTACTTAACTAGTTCCGTCATTCAAAACATGATTAACAAATTGTTTACAATATAAACATTGTCTAAAAACAAAGTTAATCTAATGCGGAAGCTTCAAAAGATTGTGTTCGGTTCGAGAGCATTGTCTTGACCATCATCCACGTACTTGCAATACCTAAAAGCTGGAGATTTTGACAAATATTAGTATTAGTGTTCTTAGAAAATTTGCATAATCGAAACTACGCTAAGAAACGGATTCGATTAACTAATATATGCAGAACCTTAACAAAATTTACTGGACTCTACCGTAACTTACGGTAGCTACCGTAAGTTACGGTAGTCGCTGAGTGACAATAGTCTGCCGTAAAGCAGTAGTGAACCACCGTAACACTTTGTTCTCTACCGTAAGTTACGGTAGAGACCGTAACTTACGGTAGATTCTGTAACTTTGTTGTTTGACCCATTTATTCATTTCACCCAAACTTCCATGGACGGGATATCACTTCTAAATAAGAAGATCCCAATCATGGGTTCTTTATTTTCAACACCCACGCTCCCATCATCGGTTTGCGTATTTAGTAATTCACTACCCATCACTAGGGTTTGAAATCTACGAGTAAGGTACTACCGTTACTCGGTTTGTACCTTCTCTTAATGACCCGTTAGTTTGCCCTTAGGAAATTAATCATTCAAGCAAACCAAACTACCAAAATCTCGTATTCTAATATACTTATCATTAACAATAACAAGGACCAAATAAGCATATTAACGAAACGTTTAGCCACGTACTAATTGATTATTCGACCCGTTTGGCTCATCTATGGAATCCACCATTTTAATGACTACCAAACGACTTTTAACCTACTAATCCAAGTAACGAACATTGCCGCATCAATCAACACAACCATTATTTTACAACGCAACTATACATATTCTAGTATCAAAGTACTCAATGTAACAATTCAAGTTACATACCTTTAGTGCACGCCCTTCAAACGCAATTCACCACCGACTTGTCCACTCGACGCTCCGGTATCTTTTCCTATAGAGTTCAATCACGACGCGTTTAGAACTCTTTTCAATCACATATCACATAATTTGCCAAAACGTCACAATTATGCGTTTTAACTTCAAAATTTCAGTTTCGAGCCTTCTTTGAGGCATTTTTACAAACAGTTAAAGGGCAGGATTTTATATCTTTTATATTCAAGTTCATTGCTTGTCGCTTAGCCTAAATTAACATCAATCAAGCAATCACATATAGAATCAAACATCAAAATTTTTTCAGAAATCAGTTTCTACGAATCAATCTACACTAGAATAAGCTTCTAAATCCTAGTGTTCATCAACTTCTCACAAAACCCATGAATCACCTTCAATGTGTTCATGAGATTTTCAGAGATTAGACATGATTTCACTTATAGCTGTCTAGGGTTTACTCCTAGACACTATATCATCCTTAATCTATTCATTTAACCAACATGCATCAACAGATTTCAATTTCCCTAGAATCATGAGAATTTCAAGTAGAGATTTCTTATCAAATTTTACATACCTTATGACCCCCTTGTAATGGAGATCATTAATCTTAGCTCGGATTTCGATTTGGATCAGATTTGAACCTTCAATTTATGAGTTTTGTGATGAACTAGGGCTTTGGGGAAGCTTGGGGTCGCCCCTGCTTCTGATCGATCTCAACAACACACAGGCAAGTGTGTTGTGAGTTTTAATTTTTTTTCTTTTATTAATAATAGTTTTCATTTAGACACTTTTGGTCCCTCATCTTTCGTTCATTATTTGTTATAACTCTTTAACTGCTCATAACTCAACATCTAACTAGGTTAATGTCATTCCTAGTTAGTTTATTTTTTTTCTTATTTATTCACTAACATTATTGTATTATAAAAATTTATATTTTCGGGGTGTTACACTTAGTTACCTCTAAAAATATGGTTTATAGTTTATAAAACTCATTCTTGTGAATTTTGATTCTTCACAACTTGTATGATGATTTTTCAAAAATAATTCTTCTTGTATTTTTCTTGTTACCAACACTTTTCTAGCTTTGATGTAACCCCCAAAACATGTTTACTTTCTTTAAAAACCATGATCATGTTAAATCGTGTAATAAACTTTGTTTTCTTGAAAATATTATCCATGAAATCTTTTATTTTCAAGACTTATAACATATATACATAATCATCTTACACTAAAACAAATTTATTTTCAAGTTCATGATTTACATAAAGGATGATCATCACAAGTTTCACAAGATCCATCCTTATACTTGCTAGATCATGTGTTTAATCATCATCTAGCAAGCTTCTTATGATGATCAACATCATAATCACAAGAAATCAACAAACAAGTTTCATACATACACTAAAACAACTTTGATCTTCATGTTATTAAGCTTTATGTTAGTGTTCATGCTTATGTTTCTTTGAGATTCTTTAGTTTAACAAATTACACAACACTTTAACCACCAAAATTAGAAGTAACAACAAGATCAAGAGGCTTACTACTAGCTCTAAGGCTAGGGAAGAAACAAAGATGAAGATGAAGAAGAAAAGTGATGGTTAAAAGCACCAAGATGAGGTCCTTCCACTTCCAATGTTCCCACCCTTCTTAAATGTGCTTGTTATACCCTTAGATCACCTTAGAATGTATTGTATGGAACTAGAAAGTGAGGGTTATGGTGGTGGTGTTGTGGCCTTGAACTAGAGAGAAGAGAAGAAGTGTTGTGGTAGATGATGAATGAAGCTTATGATTCTAACTTGTGGTTTAATAAAAAAAATCTTCCAACATGTTTTTATATAATGGTCATTATGTTTCTTATAAACTCTACAAATCAAATAAAATACACAAAAGAAATCCACCATGTGGGTCCCATGTTGGAACCGTCCACATGTAGGGGGTCTAGTTGTGTTTCAACTCTAAGTTAGGCAATCTAGTTAGGTTTCAAAGGTATTAGTTAGTGTTTAATGAGTTTAGGGTTTTTAAGATGTGTTATGATGTTTGGTGACAATAACTAGCTTGGTAATGTTAAAACAATGCTTCTAGTGAAATTTGGTGTTTCGGGTTGTCACACCCCCAAAACACCACCTGCGGTAACACCGTGGGATGTGTGACGTACCAGGATCCAGTCACTAATCACATTGAACCATAACTAGTTATTAAATAAAATATTCCATTCATTTCATCAAATAGTTTCAAACAATAAGTTAAAACCATAGCAAAGGTTCAGCGGAAGCATAAAGTAAATCGTTATTCAAGTGTTTTAAAACAATGTGCTAAACCAACGAATATATATCCAAGAGTTGCGACCCATGACCACTCCAGCACTCCCAGATAGCAAGTTCCATGACTAAGATTCTAACGACCTGCAAGCATGCATACAAGTATATCAGACAACGCTGGTGAGTTCAAAGTTTGTTAACACGTTTTAGTTACCAGATATGAGTATAAAGCATTTCAGAGATTAGATGTTGTTAATAACTCGATTACCGCAGATGGCTCTAGATTATTTGCCCTTCCCCAATGCTCTATCAAACGTTGGTCAAGTGGTTAAGGTAATTAGTTCACGACCATCCTCCCCGGTACGGTGTGAGGGTGCCAAACCTAATAGCGCTATCAACTAATAACCCCGTTGCCTCCCCGGCAACCAATCGGTATATGATGGGACTTAATGATAGAAATGAGTGTATCAACCAACATCCCAGGTTTAACATTCCAGTCAAACCCAATTACCCGACATTCCTCCCCAGAACGTTTACCAGATGTCCCTCCTCGGGACGCATGCTTGGAAAAAGAGCAGTGAACTCACCTTAGATTTGCTCGGTATTTATCAAGTTACCCGTTCAAGTTAATCAACCAACCCTACCATGGTTAACAATACTATCAGTTTCATAATAACCAAGACATATATTCCACACTTATGGCACTCATCAAAAGGTCACTGTATAACATATAGCAATTGTTCAATTTCACACCCAACCACATCCTATGTGCATATCACGCAATAGCATTCAACAGTTGAATTGGTCGTTCACGTTAGTCAATACAAGTTCCTCGTTTCTATTTAATGTTGTTATCATGCAACAAACGTTCTTGTGTAACCAAGACATTCAACATCATAAGCATCATGAACCATTCGAACTCTATGTTATGTGAACACATCCACTGTTCACATTGTTCTGTTTATTTTATCCATGGCGAAAGACCCCCTTCGGCGAACCATCATTCTTCGTCAACCATGGGTGTGACGAAGAACCACAATGGCGAAGAACTGTTCTTCGTCAGAAAGGGACTTCAGCGAAGAACCCTAATGTTTCATCGAAGGCCAGCCACCGAAGAATTACATTATTCGTCGCTGCATATGCAAGACAGTGATGGTTCCCTACAAACCCTAATCATGGCAGTTTCATGTATCATCATACAATTGTTAAACGATTTCCTATTAACACTAGTTTATCGAACATAATTAGCAAACCACATAATGAATGTAAACGTACGCCGATCATCGAACCTCTATCATACATATTCTAATTCCTCAGATTCAGTATCAAGACATTGAAACCCTTTTTAACGACCAACCCTACTCATACTCGTACTCTCACTGTTCAAATCTAATCAGTTTGTTATTGTAAATCATTCATCAAAGCCCTTTATCATGCAACCCTAAATATTAATCATCATTCATATCGAATTACCGGCTAAGCATTAGATCGTGCATTCATTCTCCTACACCACAATAACAAATCAAGTACATATGAACAAGGATCACATGGATGATTATTCAAATCATGAAAGTGTTACTAACCGTATAATGGTTTGTGCACAAGAAAAGATCGATTGAAGACTCCAAACCAAGGAGAATGGATGCCGTCAACAGGGAGAGAACAGTAGGGTTTTGTGTTTACGGTTATGATTATGAGAGGTTATAAAATCTGAAAGTTATGGGCCACAAGTGGGCCTGGGCCGAAGGTCTTGACGAAGGACCTTCTTCATCGTGTAGGGTGATGACGAAATTCCTAAGCTTCGTCGAGTATAGCAATGACGAAGAATCTATACTTCGTCGATTTTGATGTTGATGAAGAACTATCTTCGTCGAGGTGAGTTTATGATGAAGAACCTTAGTTATGAAACATGCACAATACAACCACACAATCAATACAGTAATCAATTATCAAACTTGTAACCTTAATTAGTTATCAAAACAGGGTTGTGAAACAAGTAATTGCGCAGAGGCAAGAGCTTGAAATCTCGGATTGTCACACGGGTAATGTCCGGTTGTTCGGTTGGTTACCGGTTCTTTAAGGTGCTAAATTGCGCAGTTTAGTGTACTTTATGTAGGCTTTTATGACAGTTTTGATTCCCGACACTTAGGAAGGTATTCTGGACCATTAAACCATAATTTTGCATTATATTTTGGAGTTAGAATGTTGAAAATTGCTGAATTTGGTTGTTTTCTGCAGAATTCTGCAGTTTTAGTGTGTTTCTGGCACTTTCCGGCACCTAAATCATCACTACGAAGGCAGTTTTATGATCCCTACTTTCCTACACACTATTCAAGTGTAACTCTTGGTTTTGGGGCTCATTCTGTGTCTTATAATCATGTCTGTCTGAGTACTGAACTCCCAGTTTGTCTGATAACTGTGCTAACTTTGTTCTGTGCACTAATTGAACTACACTGTGTTGCATGTAATAATGATAAACAATCTTGCAACATGAAATGCACTTGTATGTATATGACAGTATTCAGGAAATCATTTGTCTTGTTAATTCAATCATGCACAGTTATCAAGGTACAATTTACTATTCATTATTTTACGAAAACTACTATCAGTATATGGGGTTTTGTATACAATACTTAATAATCTTCACTATTGGACAATGGGTTAGCCAATGAGTGATATGACCGCAGACACAGGAGCTACCACTGAGTAACAAATACTATTTAAAATAGTTTCTTTACTATTGGACAATGAGTTAGCCAATAGTAGTTTAATAAGATAAAGAAATGTAAAAACTCTAAATTCTGTAAGTATAAGAATATGCTTTATACAAATGAATGAACTCACTAGTATTTTTCGCTGATAAAATGTTTTTAAAACGTGTTTCAGGCAACTTACTGTGAAAGTAAAGGAACATGCTATGAAGCACCGAAGGCTTAAATAAAGTGGCTATGTTATCAGAATAAAGAAAATGTGTTTTATAACCTTTGCTTATAATATGGGTTTCATCCTAGTTTTTTAATAATAAAACTTCTGTGTTTATAACTCTGAAATTTTACTAACTACAGTCCTGATGAAAATTTCCACTGCAAATTTTAATAAACACCGATACCACCTGTATCTGCTCACGGCTTCCGCCCAAGGTAGGGTCGAGGGCTGTGACAGAAGAGGGTATCAAAGCCATTGATTTAAGCCATTTAGGAGTTGTTTTAATACCTAAACTTAAACCATAAAGTTAGGAAGTTAATATAAAATAACCCATGTGTTATTTCCGTGAATGTAAATTTAAATATATATATATATGTATGTATGTATGATTTAGCCCCGCTTGTGGTATGCATATATAATGTATATATGTGTGGACGCTCAGGGGGGGGGTGAAAGTTCACTAATTTTAACATTATTTTACTAATTTCTTGAAAATAACGTTAAAAGAGGGGGATGGTTAATCATGCATCATGTGGTGGCGTTGATAGCCGAAAGACAAAAGGGTACATACACTAATCAGCCTTTGTCCCGATTGTTGAGTGTTATATGCCTTATGTCCAATGCTTG